>DWQX01000053.1:0-71140 GCA_018245475.1 Pharmacophagus antenor
CGAACTGTCATTGTCGCGGCAACATACAGGCATTTCAGCACCTGGATATAGCGGTAGTCTACTTGGCATCGCTGTAAAGATTCCAGAATAGACCAGGTCTCGATACAATCGAAGGCTTTTTCATAGTCCACTAAGGCCATACACAACGGCAAATTATACTCAGTACCATTAAAAGTAACAAATAAAAAAAAGTACTAATTCGATATTTGAATATTTAAAAAATCACCAATGTTATTGCAAAAGTGAACTGTCCACTACAAGAATATATTCTGTTTATAACTATATGCAGTTATTGGATATATAGATTATTCAAATTACTCCGTTTGTTAGTGTTTGTCAATGTTTCCCATTAGTCAATATTTATTAATTTACATATGTTTTTGTAATGACCTTTTCTCAATATATAAACGTGCAAATATTGTCGCCTATCTTCCAAGTAACGCTGTACAATTTGATATTAAAAATAGAATTAAACATAGATTTATCTTTAATTATATTACATTATTCTTTTCTACCTATCGATGACAGTGTAAAATTATTTTGTATTCAATTTTTTTATTTAGTTAATGACGTGAATTTACTTGACTTCGATAATTTTATGAAGATATGTAAAGAAGAAAAGTACTCTATTATACACTCGCTAATGCTCGTTAGTTCCATGTAAACTAATATAAGTTACAACTTGTCCGAAATATAATTGAAGTTGAATTATTGTTATTAAATTGAAGTATAACAATATCTGATACAATGGGAACTAATTCCGATTAAATACAACGAGGTATGGGGGTTTTTGCGGTATATATAGTCAGATAACGTCCAGTTAACGTAGCGCCTGTTTCTGACGTTAAGCAATGGTGGTGCTGAAAAACTTACACTGTCCCAATTCGAAAGGCGCTGTAGAGAAATAACTAGAAGTAACATGTTTTGCGAAGAGCGGAATGTGATGCTGTGTATAATGTCCCAAATATCGCCTCATTATTATTAAGAGTATCCTTTGCCATAAAATTGAATACCCTGGATGTACTAAAAAGAAAAAGAAACTATATATTTTCGTTATATTTCGGTTTAAATCTATCCGATTTCGGACGATTTCTATCCTTTGATGCATTTAAATTACTTAAGTGTAAAAAGTTGTTTTGTATATTTAATTTCTACTCACTCATTTATTTTATTGCCAAGACATTTTGCTCATTCCTGGTTTATGTTTCCTAAGGCTCTTCCAAAGATCATCAGTTCCCTTTCCCGACGAATTTCCTATTATTCAATAAATGATCTTTAATGTAATAATATAATTTTCTATATATTTAAAGGGCCTATATTTCAGCTCCACTTTTCACTGTTACATTAATAAGGAATGAACAATCGTTACACGTTGACACTGCTTACATATTAAAACTTTAGCTATCTTCAAGTACCCGTCACCGGTGACTCCCGTGAGGTTTAACGTGGTATAAATCGCATATTCCCAGGCTGGAATAGTGGGGCAGGACTTGGAGCGGGAGATGAGGTCGCGCGGCTTCACCGTCGGCCACGAGCCGGACTCGTACGAGTTCTCCACGCTCGGCGGCTGGGTCGCCACGCGCGCCAGCGGCATGAAGAAGAACACTTACGGTAACATCGAGGAATTGGTCGTACAAACTAAGGTACGCTACACCTGTATACCTTCATCATATCAGCCGAAACACGTCCACTGCAGGATACAGGCCTCCCCCAAGGATCGCCACGACGAACGGCTCTGCGCTTTTCTAATCCAGTCTGTCCCAGCGACTTGGCTCAAGTCGTCGGTTCATCTTGTGGGAGGTCTGCCTACTCAGAGTTTGCCGGCACGCGGTCGCCATTCGAGAAATTTTCGGTCCCAACGGCCATCTGCTCTGCGAGCAATATCCCCCGCCCCCCACTGTCACTTTAGTCCGGCTATTCTGAGAGCTATGTCGATAACCTTGATCCTCCTGCGATTCTCCTCATTTCTGATTCGATCACGTAAGGAAACTCCGAGCATAGCTCTCTCTCCATTGCCCTTTGGGTGACTTTGAGCCTTCTTATGAGGCCCATTGTGAGCGACCACGTTTCGGTTCCATATGTCATCACTGGCAATACACATGGGTCAAAGAATTTCGTCTTGAGACACCTGTATATATATTTATTTAAATGTTTTCGTGGCGCAATTGTTTGCTGCTTGCCTTGTAACACGGTTTTGATGAATGAATTTTCGATACCGTTTGGCTAGCTACCACTATGTCAATCTGCCGCAATAACAGCGTTACTGTGTTCCAGCAGTCGTACGTGTGAAAGACAAAGTATTTTGGGCGAATACGCTTCACTATCTATAGTCTCATCGTCGTGTCTCATAGTCTCGAGTTGTGTGTGTTTTGATAGTCAATAATTTAATTACTAATATCTCCGGGTATAAAACTTGTTGATCGAACTTCTTTTTATTATTGTTGACCAAAAACTTGTAATTTTTATCAACGTAAATTAAGGAAAAAGGAAATTATTATTAGTTATACAAATAAAGGTTCTCATTTCAATGACAATTTTTTTAAACTCTTACTACGCATTTTTTCAATAGATGCTTATATAAGGGTGGCTTAATATATTTTTAGTATACAGTGTAGCTCTAAATGATGCAGGTCAATTTAAAAAAAATATTAAAAAAATATAAAGGACGATTTTTATCATCAGATCAAAATATGAATGTTTTGTTTTTAGTTGTTGGTAAATATTTTAATTTTTTTTTAAGGTGGTGACGCCTGTCGGCGTGATAGAGAAGAGCTGCCGCGTGCCGCGCATCTCGTGCGGACCGGAGTGGGAGCACGTGGTGATGGGCTCCGAGGGCTGCCTGGGCGTTGTCACCGAGGTACGACTGTTAATTATTACGTAACTTTGCTTTCGGTGACTCCTGCGCAAAATTTACAAGCGGAGCTATAGGCATACAGCAGTCATTCATGTCTTTACTGTCTACATTTAACTACTTCGAATTTTCCTTCAGGTAGGATTGTGGTAAAGCTTCGCACTTGTACTTAAAAATGTTTACTTCTTTTTATTTATTTTTTTTAGTAATGGGTAAACACTTGACCTCAATTTCAAATGATGTTAAGTGACAACGAGAACGTAGATGATAAAGCGTGCTCGACCTGAATACCCTGTTTTTCTCATGTATGACTGTTGGAACACAGTACAGCTCCCTGGCTTTTAGCCGGCGGTTTCGAAAAACCCTAGTACCATACCTACATCAAATCCCGGTCTGCCGGCCTGCGTGTTCCTGTCCTGTTATCATGTGGGAGTATTTAATAGAAGAGTAAATAACCTTCTTAACTAATTTAGTTTACTACTATAGATTATATATCTATTTACTAATCTGTTTCCAGGTGACGTTGAAGATCCGTCCGCTGCCGCCGCTGGTGCGCTACGGTTCGCTCGTGTTCCCCGACTGGGAGGCCGGCTTCCAGTTCGAGAGGGAGGTGGCCAGACAACGCCTGCAGCCGTCCAGCATACGACTGATGGATAACGAGCAGGTACACGTATAAATATTGATCATATGATTTATCGAATAGAACGATGCTATTTATTTATTTAATTAATTATGAAATTTTATTGTTTATAAATGTAAAACACATGTCCTAGGCGTGTTTCCCGAGCCACAGGAGTGAACGAAGGTATTTTATTAGGATTCTGCTGACACTTCATCACAATTGCACCTGATGTTAAATGATAATGCTGCCGTAGATAATGAAGACTGTCACCCAGAATACTTCTGGCTCTCATATATATGACTGTCAGAACGCAGCAATGCTGTTATGGTGGCAGATTGACATTGAGGGTGGTAGCTAGTCAGGCGGTATCCGCAAAATCTTACTACCATCTAAACTTGACTACTCTTGAGAACCTTCGTGTTACAATGGCGACGGAGGCAGTTAAATTGTTTTAATTTCTCAGTTCAGATTCGGGCATGCGGTGAAAACTGAAACGTCGTGGGGCGGCGTCATCCTTGACGGCCTGAAGAGGTTCTACGTGACTTGCATCAAGGGCTTCGACCCGTGCAAGTTGTGCGTGGTGACGCTGCTGATGGAGGGAACCTGCGAGCAGGTCGCCGACAGGGAGGCGAGGCTCAATGACATCGCAGCGGCCTACGGGGGAGTTCCCGGCGGCGCCACCAACGGCGAGGTCGGCTACACACTGACCTTCGTCATCGCTTACATAAGGGTGAGAATCTACATTCAATATGCATGAACTTCCAGATCATTGCCAATATATAAAATAAAACCTATGTAAAAAATGCTTGTTATATTTAGTTGGTTTATGGAGTTTTTTGTCAATCAAATTAAGAGACGTTGTAAACTGTCAATAGTATTCGTAAACTATTGATTATTAAAAGTAATTGCGCGAATCCTGATCCTATTCAATTGAAATATTTGGAGTTTTTGAGAAAAAAAAATGTAACAGGACTTTGCCCTGGAGTACGACATAGTGGCGGAGTCGTTCGAGACGTCGGTGCCGTGGGACCGCACGCTCGCTCTGTGCCGCAACACGAAGCGGCGCGTGCGCGACGAGTGCGCCGCGCGTGGCCTCGCGCACTACCTCATCTCGTGCCGGCTCACGCAGACGTACGTATCGTCTTACTCACCACCGATATCACCATTACAGCAACTCGCCTTACTGTTGACCGTAAAGTTTAATGAACCGTAATCCAGAAATCAACACCATCTTATCATGGGCACCTTTGGAGCATTTAAAAACGCATCTACATAAAAAATGTTAATACGTGACTTTTTTTTACTTTTTTTTATCTTTGTGGTCGTGTTTAGACTTTGTAACAATTATGATTTATTAACATTTTGCCCATCGATCGGGGAGATCTCCCAATTGTAAAGCAAATCTGTGTTCGACCGATCGGGGAGTTTTCCCATTTTAATTTTCAGCCGAAAGTGAAAACTGAAAGTTAAAACCGAACAGTTCTCTTTAAAGTGTGCGGTCGGCAAAGTGTTGATTTTACTGCACGATATTGCTTAAACGGGATATGCCGGACTTTCGAGTTTGTGTGGTAGTACCGCCACAGATTCTTACCACTATTTTTAATTTTTTTTGATCCTAAATATTTCTCAAAGACGCTAAGCAAAAATCAGCTTATGATAAAAGTTCAATTATTTAAATATTTCGAAATTGCACGGCAATTTGCTGCCTTTAAAATATTAAGACTTTCTGTGATTACAATAAAGAGGACAGGATAGTCCATTAAGGACCTTTTAGCACAGCCGCTGTTTCTTCTGTATCATTATTCCTCTGTACGAGTTGTCGAGGTCAGCGATTTTGGTGCTAATGAGCTCTGTGAAGGCCCTCTGAAATTGTACTCTTAGTACAATAGAGCCTTTGCAAATGTGGAAAGAAAGCTAGTTAGCTGCAATCTTCAATGTGAATTAAGTGTCATAACGGCATTGCTGTATTTCGACAGTCATACATATGAGAGCTAAAGTGTTCTGTACGAACATGCTTTACTATCTACGGCATCATTATCACATAACGTCGAGTGTCAATAGCCGTCAAATGTAAGATTATTGCCGATAAAAAAAAAATATTCAGTTTCATATTCCTTACTGTGAAAAAAATGTCTGTCCGTGTGCGTAGTTACGACGCGGGCTGCTGCATCTACTTCTACTTCGCGTTCAACAGCGCGGGCTGCGGCGACGCGGTGACGCTGTACGAGCAGATCGAGGATGCGGCGCGCGAGGAGATACTGGCGAGCGGCGGTAAGTACTGTCCACGCCACAGTCACGTACCGCACGAACATTAGATAGAAAATAGTCGTCATCATCGGCCGTTATTCGTCCACTGCTTCGCATCTGCGACAGTGTCACCATACGAACCAAAGTGCGTAGCACAACTTATTTGAATACATATTTTTACGTACGATAAAATGCATAATTATTATTCTGCTAAGACTTAACACATTGCGTAAGTGAAACGAGATTTCACGTTTTTAGAAAACCGAAAGTGGCTCTAGTTTTCACAACCACAGAGATTGAAACGGGGAATAAATCACAAAACATCAGTGATAATTAGGCCTTCATCAGTCCACTGCTGGACACGACCCTCTCCAAGTGCACGCCACTAATCATGAAATTAAGGTACTGACGATATTGATGGGTGGTCGACCGGAATTTTCTGAAAACGCAGCAATGCTGTCATCTCGGTAGATCGGCCACATAATGGTAGAAGTCAAAATCGTTATCCAAACTCTACAAGATAATTGGCCCGCTGTAGGAAAGAGATTTTTAATACAATAAAGAAACGTATGATTATTACAATAGAACGCTTGTTAGATTTTTATTTTATTTATTATAAATATTATAACGCAACAAACATGTAAAACTTCAGGTTCTATTTCCCACCACCACGGCGTTGGGAAGCTGCGCAAGAAGTGGTACAAGCAGACAGTCAGTTTGCCAGGGCACAAGCTACTGCTAGCCGCTAAGAGGGCCTTAGACCCGGCTAACATATTTGCACTGGGCAATATGGCGTTCGATGAGTACGAAACGGACGACACTGTCAAAAGCAAACTGTGAAATGAGCGCCATTTTTTTTTTAATAATACGTTGG
Source organism: Pharmacophagus antenor (assembly GCA_018245475.1). Taxonomy (NCBI): domain Eukaryota; kingdom Metazoa; phylum Arthropoda; class Insecta; order Lepidoptera; family Papilionidae; genus Pharmacophagus; species Pharmacophagus antenor. Next base: position 6,595 of record DWQX01000053.1, read on the forward strand.
ATACTCAGAAAGTTTTGCGACACTAAAAAAACTGTTCTATAGGTAAATATATTTTTATTACATCTTTTCAAAGTTCTCTCCACCAGCCTTTATACAAAGTTTCATGCGTCTGAACCAGTTTTCGAAACATTTTTTCAGTTCACCACAGACACCTCGTTTACAGCCTGCTCGAACGCTAAGAGCGCATCCTCCGGCGACTAAAATTTCCCTTTGAGCTGATTTTTTATTTTTGAGAATAAGAAGAAGTCAGACGCTACTAGGTCAGGACTGTAAAAAGGGTGACCTAGGAGTTTGACCGGTGTGCTGTCTAGAAAGTCCCTCGTTTTGATTGCGTTGTGGGCGGGCGCATTGTCGTGGTGGAGCAGTAGCCCGCGGAGCTCTGTGTTTGGTCGCTTGCTGCTCACAACAGAGAAAACTCTGCCAAGAATTTGGTAGTATACCATTCGACGTTAATGCTACTTTGATTTCGTAAAGGAATTGACACCAAGTAGCCAGTTGAATTGAAAAAATTCGCGATAAAAATCTTCCCCCTGCTTCTAGGTCGCTTTATTTTGGCGTTTATTCGTATTGAAACACTCAAACCATCGACTGGCGCTTCGTTTCTGGATCGTATTGATTAATCCAGGATTCATCACCGATGTCGTAAACACACCGAGACGAGCCTGCTTCGATTTGTCTACCATATCATGGCACTATTCCTCCCTTGCCTGCTTCTGGACTTTGGTGAGGTTGTGCGGCACCCAGCGTGAAACTGTCCTCCGCACCCGACAGTGCACGTGTAGAATCTCGCGAAGGCTTCCTGATCCAATGTCCAGTATATGCTGAATGTCTTGGTATGTAACTCGTTTATTGTCTTGGATCAAATTTTTCACTGCTAGCACGTTTTCTTCCGTAGCAGCCGTCAAAGGGAGACCACTTATTTCTTCATCCCCCAAAGTTAGTCGACCGCGCTTAAATTCATTATACCAACGATACGTTGATAGGGCCTTCTTCCATGAATGTCATTTGAAGTCTATCGTACGATTCGTCCGATTTCAGGCGACATTTACAATCGTAAAAAATCATAGCGTAAAAGTTTTGCTTGACGCAAATCCATTTTTCAATGAGACACGATAATTTTAATTAACTTGCAAAAAATGTCGAAAGAGGTTTTGAATTTAAAACGTACCTATTTTTAGTTATAAGTAACCACAATTTTAAATAAATTATAACTGGCCGATCTTACATACATAAAAACTTTTTCGCAATACTTTCTGAGTGACCTGGTATAACTACAACCCTTTAAACCCTTAACGACCGGAATGTTTACAAAAGTACTAAAAGACAAGACTATACATGAAACATTATTAAAATAAAATATAAATATTATATTTACTATTTACAATTGTGTTGACTAAATCCTGATATTTATCAATTAATAAGAAAATTAATCAGTGTAAATTGTTTACGTCAAGTTTTCATACACGTACAAGAATTTAAACTAATTAAAAAAATACAATATATTCGGTATCATGCGATTTAAGATCGGACGTACTTTATTTTAACTTCCTTCATCGTAACAGCAGGTTGAGGGTTGAAATAAGTAAACAAGTGTGTGCAGTAGAAATTCTTTATATCCATTGATATACATATAACCCGAAAATTGTGTTTTAATTGTCTGATAATGTGTAAAATAAATATAAAATCAAATTATGAGTTCACTTATGCTCAATGAAGTTGTGATCTATTTATTTTTATTCATGTACGTATTATTAGAAAATTGGTTAAGAATTATTTTCATTCCTATTATTAACATTAAAACTTAATAATTGCTCATTACTACAATAACAAAATTTATCAACTCGTAGGTGATAATTATGTAGTTATTTATATTATTTCATTTAAGACTAAAATATTGACATATTTTCAATATACTTAGTGATAATTCAAAAAATTTCATGTGTAGAAATTACGCTTCTTGACTGTCGTAAACACTAAAAACATTTTCTTTTTAAATACTTTAGTATTGTATATCAATGGATGTGTCGTCTTTTATGTGTTTATAGGTGTGTGCTATTTTAAAGTATTTAGGCTAGTTACATAAATGGTATACAGACTTCTTAATTTGTTTAAAAAGATTATGTTGTTTTTTCTACAACTATCTGTACTATCAACAATAAAAACTAATCGTGCCATATATAAAATACAAAATAACCATTACATGAAATCTAAATTAAAAAAGTTGTTAAACATTTTTTTTTATTAAAATTTTTGTATGAAATTTTCTCTTAGTCATATAAATACAGTTGACGAGGGTTTAGGTCATGTTCAGATTTAAGATAAATTAGCACGCAGTGCCTTTTAGTAGTTTTCGTTACGTATATAGCACAATTTACTAGAAATAAATTCCTCCAGCGATATGAAATTCGAGTTAACTATATAATAAACTCGCTCTGTACTCATAAATAACGCTTTGAAAATGTATCATTTATTGGTACTGGATTGGTATTGGTTGGTAACATACCGCCATAGCTCCTACTATCGTCGTAAAGTGGTAGTGTGAAGATATTAATGTCTTACTTCTTCTTGTCATCAAGTTATCTTAACTCTTGAACAGCTACCCATGTGTAACGAATCTCATTGTTTCAATGAAAAGAAAATAGCGTATTTTGACCGGTCACAACATGTCTTTAACCAGTAACGTACTCAAGTATTTATTATTTGTTATTTGCCATCCAATTGTTTGTTTTTAATAAAATTAAAACATTTAATTGATAATTTTTAACTCTTTATAAATTTGCCAATTCTTTTACGCACCAAACATTCCCTATTTAACTCTAGAAACTAGATGTAAAACAAAGTGTTCGTGAAAATATTTTAAGTGAAAAAATAGTTACCAACCTAATAATAAACTATTAAGATTTATATGGAATATAGTTTTATTATTTAGCCTTTTATAATTTCATAAATAGTTTGGTGTTAAGTACGCGATGAAGATTGTTTATTTAATTCTCCTTTATTGTAGTCCTGAAATTATAATAAAGCCATATCTCGGGCCAACATCCAAATATACTGCACAACCTGCCTCTGTGGCGCAGTGGTTTAGTCACTAGCCTTGTAACGCGGAGGTCCGAGGTTCGATTCCCGTGCCACAGTAGCAGAGGCGTCTGAATGGTAGGGTTTTTCAAACCCGCCTAGCTAGCTACCCTCAATGTCAATCTGCCACCATAGCAGCATTACTGTGTTCGGACAGTCATACATGTGAGAGCCAGATGTGTTCTGGGCGAACACGCTTCATCTACGTCTTGATTGTCACTTAACATCAGGTGAAATAGAGGCCAAGTGTTAGCCCATAAACGATAAAAAAAAGTTTTGCGTATGTGTTGTCTAAGGATATTCCTTCTCCAAATCATCAGCTTGTGCTATTTCGTAGTCGTTTCTCAATTTAAATGAAGTAAAATATATCACTCTTCACAAGTATTCTTGGTATCTTATGTTTACAATACATATGTCTGATTTTAATAGGTGAAAAGAGGAGAAATAATAAAGAAAAATTGATTCCTGTGCTTTTCAAATTTTGTTAATGAGATAACTGTTAAAATAATGTATTCAATATTAACTTCTCCAGGGACGATTTTTAATTAACAAAAGAAAAGTATGAGTTCGTTTTAAAATTCCAGTAAAACATATTAATTTTATTTTCATCGGTAGTCAAGTAACGGAAGGTAAAGAAATATTAAAATATAATATGTTATAGATTTTCATCTACTCGTATATATTAATGAGAGTTAACTGTAAATGCAAAACTAAAAGTCCACGTATGTGGCCAAGGGCGTGAAGAGGTTAATACGAGTCCAATGAATCAACAAAAATCATTAAAATTACTCTATTACATTTGAAACACTACTATGTGATGTCAAATCATGATTTAAAAGTTTCGCTAAATAATTGTCATCATTAAAAAAAAAGAATTATTATAAAACGTATTCAATAACTTCATTTTTATTTAAATACATTCAAAGTTTCACCTTAACTCCTTTACGTATTAAAACTAATATTTAAAAAAAATTAACAATGAAAGTTATCTCCTCGGCGTATTTCATAATAATTATGACATATGAGTAATTTTTATTTTTTGTTATTTTACTTTTAAATTATTTATATAAAATAGGTCATTAACTAATGTTAAACATTTTAATAGTTGCTACAATTACAATACAAATTTTACGTCCTTAATCTTATTATTGACGATTTTGTTTACTTAGTTGTGTTTAATAAAAAAATGTATAAAAACCTTTTTCAAATACTCTTTGTTCTTCGTGTAGATATTTTTGCAAAATGCTTATAAATTAAAAACAAAATAAGCATAATATTTTACAAATTGTCTACCTGTCAAATATTTCTCACAAATTCGCGGGTAAAACGGAAATGTATTTGAAGCGTAATGTTGATCACAAGTTCAATTCTCCAATAAAACGGTTTTAGAATTTGCTGTGTGATCTCGGTAATACAAATAAAAATGATAGATTTGTTAACACCTTTTCGTTCTATCTTAAAATATAAAAATGTGTGCACCGACAACAATGTGTTTCGATTGCATTATAAAATAACAGTGATAATGTTATTCATGTTTACTTTAATGGTTACATCTAAACAGTTTTTTGGTGAACCAATACATTGCATGAGTAGTACAGATAGATCGCAAGACAAAGATGCCATCAACAATTATTGTTGGATTTATGGGACATACACTTTAAAAAGCTTCTTAACAGGTAAGTACTTTCTGTTTATTTTGCAGGTATTTGAAAATCATTTTGTTGATATATATCTAATTTATTGGATAACATAAATGCTTTAGTATGTTCGCAAAATGCTGAGCATTCATACTACAGTATCTATTATTACCGCTGTTTTTCATATAATGAAAAAAAGAATACTAAAAAAAAGTCATTTCCCGTTTTGAAAGTAATAAACGTCTAGGACTTTATTAATTTCATCTTTCAATAATTTTATCGAAATTAAAATATCGATGTAATTATTTATGATGTCATCAGCTATTTTTTTTTGATAATTTTAAAATGTACAAAACAATGGTAATTAAAATAAGCTAAATATACATTTTAGCCTTTCCTTAGCAAATTTCCATTTAATATTCACATTTAGAGATAAATGCTAACCACCTTATACTGTTAAAACTGTGTACTAAGATATCAAACTAAATTTTTATTGCTGTATAAATTTCAGTATTTTTTTGATAGAACATACTATTCTATTTTTAGAAAAGCAACTTTAATCAGCTTTAAGAGCTCTTTTTATTCAACTTCAAATAACTATATTTAAGTCTCTTAAATTTTCTATATAAATGTTTAGTATTGTTTCATTTTTATCAAATACTTTTACAGGAGTAGAAGGTAAACACATGGCATATCCTGGAGTGGGCCCTGGATCAGGTGAAAATGAAGAACAGATTAAACATGCATATTATCAATGGATTTGCTTTGTTCTTCTGGGCCAGGCTATGTTGTTTTACATTCCACACTACCTTTGGAAATCATGGGAAGGAGGCAGGCTTCAGGATTTGACTAATAATTTAAGTTTGTATTTACATTTGTTTCTATGAACATCACCTTGTTACATCTCTGACTAGGAAAGTCTCTAAAAAAATAATTATAATCATGTTTGTTTTAAATAATTTCAGCAAATCCCATAGTGCCAAGGGAATGGGCGGAACAAAGTCGCAATCAATTAATATCATACTTCAATAATGAAAATTCCTACACTCATAACATGTATGCACTTCGTTATGCCTTCTGTGAGCTGTTGAACCTCTGTAATGTGGTTAGTATTGTCCTTTTTAATTTGATATGTAAACAAACAACTGCATTCATAGCTAGCTGGTGTCCATAACAATACTAACATAGATAATAAGAGCACAAAAGATCTATTTTCAAAAATGCATGAAAATTTTTCCACTAAAATTTATTTTAAATATTTTCTTGGGATATTTAGCTATTGTTTTAACAAATTTAAAAACATTAATCCAAAAGTTTTTTGTGCAACACGGTATCTATAATTTTGTAAGTCATTTATTGTAATCCTAAAAGTTACAAATAATTTCTATACCATTTTTTAATTTCATAACTATTATCTTATTTTATTGTTGATTCTGTCTTTGAATTTCATCTTATTTTATTTTTACCTTTTTTAATACCTCTATATTGTTATTTTAGATTGGGCAAATTTTTCTATTGGACTTAGTCTTGGGTGGATCCTTTCGGAATTATGGTGCAGCTGTGGCAACTTTTACTCATGCACCTCGATTGCCTGATGACATGACAAATTTGGCTTCAGTCAACCCCATGGATAAGTATTTTCCAAAACTTACGAAATGTTGGTTCAGGTCATATGGACCTTCAGGTACAATGCAGCTGAAGGACCGCCTGTGCGTACTGCCTCTAAATATAATTAATGAAAAGATTTTTGTTATTCTTTGGTTTTGGTTAATTATCTTAGCTCTACTATCATCATTGGCTGTTTTGTATCGTGTTTTAGTTTTCTGTCTACCGCCTTTACGTGCTGTTATGCTAATGGGTCGTTTAAGACATGTCAGGAGGAGAACTGTATCCAAAATTGTAAAACACTTTACGTTCGGTGATTGGTATCTACTTTACTTGTTGAGCAAGAACATCAATCATATTGTTTTCAAAGATTTGATAAAGGGGTTATCTATAGATCTGGAACATCGCACGAAATCTTTAACTGTTTAGTTTTCTTTTTTCTGTAAGACAATATTATTTTTAATATTAGTTAAGTTTACCAAAATATTACAATGTCTTAAGATTCACCAACCATTTCAGGGTATTATGTAAGCTAAACTTTAAGCTCGAACTGATTTAATGTAACTTAACTAATATTTAATTAGGAGTAAAGTTATAAAGATAAATTATCACTGTTTTCAAAATCATAATAGTCTAAAATTGTTTCATCATCACATTGAATTAGTTAATTTCTAATTACTTTAATACTGTGTTGATTTGTTGAATATTAATTTTTATTGTGTTACTGCTTTAAAAAGCAGATACTTTTGGTTGTCAATAATAAAGAAGTGTTTTTATTTTAATTATATTTACTACTTTTTTTTCAAAACTTGCATACTCAATATTTAGTATTCAAAAATTTGTGTTAAAATAAACAAATTACATGTAACATTACTAAAGGCAAAAAATGTCTTAAAATTTGTTACATTTTTTTGTTTAAGGGTAATAAACAATATATTTATATATTGTCTCTGATTATCTACTTGTAATTTCTAAAAAAAATTTAAGGAAACTTATGTAACTATCGTTTTTTTTTTATTGATTAAATACTTTTTGAAGTCATTTTCTTTTTTTTATATGCTTTCAATTTTAATTTATAGAATAACAGTACTATTCAGAAATCTTACAATTTATATAGAAACCAGTAATAGGAAACTGAATAATATAGGTTTTTGAAAAAAACAAAAATTAGGAAATTAAATTTTATTTTTGTTATAAATTTACTTACATTAAGAAGACAGTACCATTTACCTAAATTAAGTGAGAAAAATTATCCAGAACAACCTCGGCACCCGCAATGCACACATTCCACAATTCTGCCCTCTTCCAACTTGCTTTTAGGTACTCTACAGATACAATTGGTTGCGAAGTTAGTGTCCCTTGTCTGTATACACCTTAAACAACACAAATTTTCATAACCTGTTTTTTTCCACTTAGCTATCAGGTTAGCATCTGCTATCTTCTCATCAAGGCAGTATTGATAAAGTTCTCTGCTAATTGCTTTCCGTCTATAAAACAGGTCATAGATATATCTGGACTTCTGGTGATGGATCTTGAATATTGGCCACAGTGATTCCTGTTTCCTTTTTCCTTCATGAGGTTCTGTCTCAGCTGTAAATATATTAAGTGATAATAATTAAAATAGTGAAAGGATATGTAAAAATGAATAGTTTATATGGTAATATTTATTAACAAATGATCAAATATTTGCAATACTTAGGCGACAAATTATATTGATTTTTAAAAATAGGAATAGTTTTTATTAGTTGCTATGGTTTTTTAAGTTGATGTTAATGAGTGTGTAGTATGAATATTATGGTTAAAATAAACCTATTGTATAGCTGCATTACCTTCTCGCATCTTTTGCTCCAGTTCTTCAAGGGTCGGTTCTATCAGTTCCCATCCTTCGGGTGGTGATTTGCGACTGCGACGAACTTTAGGCATTTTAATAAGAGTTCCAAACAATTTACTAACCTAAATTTTTTGAGTACAACAACAAACTAAATTTAAGCGAACAAACGTAAGTACTAATAATCAAGTAATGTAACTTTTTAGGAACAGTTATTACTAATGTTTTATTTGAAATGGAAATGTCAAAAAATTCAATACTATCATAAAACAGAATAAAAACGAAACTTGATAGTTTGACATATTTCGCAGATTACTATTTGATAATAAGAAACGATAATAGGCATGATTACCATTTGAAAAAAATATTATCTTTATTCTAATTTCACTTATAAAAAATATGAATTATTCAATTACATGTATTCGAATGTAAAAGTATTTACTTTACAAAAGTAAAATTTCGACTTAAGTCATTAATTTTGCACAGTATAGTATCCATATAATAAATCATAATTAGCGTAATAATACGTAAAATAATACTTGAACTTTAAAAAAACCAATGCTGTATATTAATAGAATTTATTTCTTTTCCTTTCCAAAATGGGAAGTAAGGTATACAATAATGTTTTGATAATTGACATATTCCAAACTTCAAAATATGAAACGAGTAGAATTATAACTTAAATCATCAATTCTTCCCCGATTTCTTTTTAGAAACAAAGATGGTGACCGGAATCAACGGCTTACTCCATTCGTAGCAGTCTGTTAATCTTGGAGCTATCTCACTGTAATGGTGTTGTTTTTCGAGCCCTAGGATAGCTACCATTCGTTTATTGTCAATCTATTGTTATAACATCTTTGCCTTGATTCTGCAATCATACTATAAGAATCGGAGAAATTATCGAATCATTGTCACTAAACATTATGTGCAATTGAGAGCAAGTGGCCCAAATTTTGTTAATTGGAGAAGAAATAGTATAGTAATAGTTTTAGGTACCATTGCAGTGGCTATACTTTTTTTTACGTGGGGAGCTTTCATATACCTGCCTTCACAGCGGTAAGGACAGGTTATATGGGACTTACACCCACTAAAACTAAACACCCTACAGCGGATCTACTCCGAGGCTCCACGGCTGACTGAAATTCGGCCGCGGAATATCGAGACACTTCATCCTCCACAATCCCACAGCCGCGTCTGCGGTGCGACACCGCTTAGTCGCAGACTGTAGGGAGGCACTTGCACACGTCGTAGGTAAGCTACCCTAATTTCTGACATTTTCAGACGACGAATGCAATGTAATCTTTGATTTAGTCAGAAATTAAATCTTACTATCATCTAAATACTATCAAATATGTAGGCCCCGAAATCGAACCTTCACCTCAAAATAACGAGGCAAACAGGTTTCGGACTGTACCACAGAGGTAGTAATTGTCTTGGGTGGGTGTCTTACGGGATGTGTAAATTAATCCGAGGTAATTATTAATTTTGTTATTATATATAAATAAATTAGAAATACGATTCTTTTTCATATTCGGGTGAGACCTGGGAGCTTATATACCCTCGCACCCTTTATATAACAAGGTTAGTGTACTTATTTATGACAATCAAATTACGTAATTACTTGTAACAAAATCACTGTTCCCGCTGAATATGATTGTTTTGGTCACGTTTCATGAAATAACGATAGCAAAGTTTGTATTGGGCCGGTTTTTATATTACAAAAGCTATTATTTACAATCGACTAAAGATTGTGATCGTAAATGAAAAATATATATTAATACATTTTCTTGTATATTTCGTTAAATGTAGTGGATGGTAGTCCTTTAAAAAACAGGCTCCATTTAATAATTTATTAAAGAACATTAATAATTACGTTTCACTATACATATCAATGTGTTTTTTTTTATAAATCGTTTGTATCTTGATTCCAAATCGTTTTAAATTAATCCTCTATAAGAGAGCTTTCACTATAGTACTCTTGTATCCTTTATTGTTTATCGCAGATAAGGCACTTTTTATCAGATAAGATCGCTTTGGACATTAGAAACGTTTAATTAAAGCTCGAGCGAGAACTTTTTTATAATATATTGGCCAATATATTTTTTTTTACGAGTCGTCACATTTTACCCGTGGAGTGTGTGAATAACGGGCCTACCTACCTATGCCGTGTACAAGTTAAATTCCCCTCGCGGTCCCACCAATACTTTCGAGAGTGCGCTAGAGTGAGATGCGAATAGCTTCCGCGACTCGTTTACCACTTTGGAATGCGGTGTTGCGTTCGCGCACCTATACGGGTACCCAGTCATTCTATACCTTCGCGAGTGAGTCGCGGCAGTCGCGTAACTCTGCGAACTCAAGTGAAAAATGTGTGTTTGACGCCGATAAATGTGTTGGTTTATAATAAGTGTTGGAGTGTAAGGATAGTGACACGAAAAATCTGTGTTATGAAGTTGAGTTGACGCAGAGTTCGAGACAACTTCGGGTGTATCGCTTATTTACTTGTAAGTAAAGCGTACGTGTCGGCTCTGACGTCGAGGTTTTTACACTCCTGCCGGTCCTTGTCTTATAAGTGAAACGAATAAGCTTTCAATAATCCCTAAGGTCCTTCACCTTAAGGTTTATTGGTAAATATGTATGAAAATAACGATGGAAATACGAAAATGAACTCAAATTATTTATGCCGCTTTCATTAAAGACCAAAAGTATCTATATTTGTTAATTAAGTTTTTAATGATATTTAAATGACACAATAATTTATTTATATACAGTTTACGGCTAGTTCTACATTCCTATAATGATTGTTTTGATATAACAGTTAAAAATAATTACCAAAACCTCTATTAAATAGTAGTCACACAAATGTTTTTTTAATTCTTAAATCTTTCCTGGTCATTATTTTAAAATGAGTTTTATAATAAAAACGTTTTGTTGTAAATTAAAAAGAAAATCTCTCACACCGTTCAACAAGTCGCGGTCCAAAAACAAAACAATTAATACGACTTCCATTTTCAAAACTGCCGTTGCACGGCGTCTAGATTGAAAGGTGTCACGTAAAAACTTCCTATTATACAGGCTATACTGTGAAACTATTTACTTACTCAAGATGGAAAAGCTTGGAATATTATGTACGAATTATACAAATGCATATGTTAAAAACATCGAGTAAGATGGTAACCGTTTGTATTTTTTATTTTGAAAAGAATTTACAGTTAGATGGATTGTAAATATGTCACCCTCGTTTTTTATGTAAAAATTAAATGTCCGATTTCTGTAGAAAATTTGGAAGGTTGATTTTTTCTTTATTTATTTTGTATCCAATATCCTTTATTTACCAAACAGAAACTTTGGTATTTATATTTACATTTGAGATTATTTCTAGTTTTTGTTTATTTGCTATTTTTAGGGTTGCCAATTTAATACTGTCTCCAATAAGAAATGTATAAAAATATCATTATAAATAATAGAACCTACCTAAAAAATTTACTCTGTAATCCTAAGTTTTATTCTCATAATGTATTTATCATATTGTTGTAATATTAATTGATAATTCAAAATGAAATAGCGATCCCAATTGTTAATACGATAGTTTAATTTCTTATGTATATAGAGGACATTATGAAATACATTTCTTATAGTTTAGGAAAATTAAATTGCCTTGTTGGTTAGAAATATGAATACTTATCACAACATAGTAAAGTTATTCATCGCTTTTGGATTGGATGTTACCCAATTATTTTTTCATTAGGATGTCAAATCGTAACATAGTAATGGCCGAAAAGCATACAATAGATTTATAGATTATCTTACATGAGAATGACTACCCATAAAATTATGTTATCTTAGCTTAATTAGTACGAGATTAGTAGATTTGTCTTGTTGACTATTATTACAGTTACATCGGGCTCAGGGCTCGCGGATCCGTAATATGTATAGATACTAGTTGTACTATACTGGTATCTGCATTTAAGTAGTAGTTAAATATGTATCCGTTGAGTACTGATGGCGCAACGTGATTCCTAGTCACGTTCTTCCATTCAGTTCTTGGCGTAAAAAAAAACACGCAATTAAATGAGTTCTAATGAGAACTGCACTGTTCATTACTGAGAAGGTTACGAAGATAATCGCCTTTTGAAACTATTGTATATTTTTCCCTTGATATGAATTTTGAAGCCGGACAAAGTTTTACACGATATGTCTCAATCAAATCACATAATTATTTGCATTATGTGGTTATAATTAAATTAGTAAATAATTATTTAATTATAAAATACCACTAATTATTAAATTAATGATTCAAGCATTATCATGGATTGGTTAAAAGAATGTTTTATTTTCGAGAATAAAACAGGGATATTTACTGTTAATAAATAACAATAAAAAGGCTATTACAGAAAATTTGTGTGTCACTTAAAAAAGTATAGTTTGTATTGAAGTCGAGAAACTAAGAGAAGCTTCTAGAAACGAAGAAAATAGCATACAAAAATTAAAGATTTATTATTACATTTTTATCTATTATCATGCGTAATGATACGTCATTAATCGATGAATGAAATAAGAATGAAAAATTATCTTGAAGTCAATATTTGGAGAATAATTCTTATTGAGTTTATCAATCTTTAAATTTGAATAGTCATAGTTTACACGTTAGCTGCATATTAAACGAGGTTGCAGTAGCGCCGTGAACTTTAAAAAGCCGATTGCCGGATGTTTAAAAACATTTAAGAAAATGTCAAATTATTTATTAAAAAGTAATTCACAAAAAATGTCCGTTATAACCAATCAATTACATTTGAAATAACAAATCCGTAAAGTCTAGTACATTATGTCTGTCTATACGTAATTGAAATTGTGGCAATTTAATTAGTTTAATAATATAATTGTAGAGAAACGTCGCAAGTAATAAATTGTTGATAAAGTATTTTATCGTAATTTGTACTGCCAGGTACGTCAAGTTGCATAAGATTTTATGGAATGCACATTTGATATGTTAGTTTTGTTATGCCACAATTGTATTTTAAAGTCAAGGCGATGATGCATTTGTTCGTGGGAGTCATACTTTGATTTATTACGTTTTCGAACTGAGTTATTTTAATTAATATTCAACACTGAGCGAACAAATACTTTCAATGTGAGTTTGTGAAAATTTAACATTCTCATATTTCTGCATGCATATTTAAATGACAACGTATTTAATATTAATTTCATATTAAAATAAACATTGTGATATTAATTAAAAATATAGGAAATATTTAAACTATGAGAATACATTTTTGAATCTCATAATGATCACATAGATAAAAAGAAAAGTTTTAATTTATAAGCTATGTGAAAGTTTATTTATTTATTTAGTCCTATACATAATGTGCAAAGGACTTAATAGCTTCATCATTGTATTACTAGTTTTACTATTATAATTAAATAACGAATTATCAAAATATTTATGATTTTATCTTCGATTCTTTGTAGTGTTGTAAGTGAAATAATTGAAAATATTCATACAGCTCGGATCACTGGCAAACGTTTTACATGGGTGCCAATAACTAATCGAGCATGATCGGTTACGCTGGATAATTTGGTAGAAAGCAGCGTTCGAGCCGATAATGGGTGTGAGACGGTTCTAACGGATTTCACCGGCTCCACGCCGTTCGACGATGACCGGTCTTTATCAGCTCCTGAATTGGAAGTCTGCACGCACTACAATTACGTACTTGGTATTTGTATCCACTGGATCAACGGATATATTACATCTCTCGTAATAAAAGTCTTTTCTTACAGTCCCATCGAGTATACGAACAACTTTTTGTATGTACTTTATAGTCATGTCTGCTTTTGCACCTATTCGGAATAACAGCGTACGTTTCGACCGCGAATTAATAAATTACAAAGTCTACTGTTTGTGCTATGGTGGCAGTATATTTTGCGGTTACTGGGTTTTTGTTTTTAGGCAATGATGCCAACATAAATTGCTTACTTTTTGTTAACCACGTTCACTGATGATTGCGTATGTGCTTGGAAAGTGCGTACGACAATTTTTGATAATTATGATTGGTACATAATAATTTGTCGGGAAACTTTCCGTACCAATAATTATCCCTGAGAAATAATTTAAATTTCCTATTTTAACGGGCGAACCCTATATTAATCTGCAAACACTCCAACTCCCAAAACAATATTGGCGCCTTTTATGTTCTAAGTGGTACTTAGTCGGTTAAAAATCGTGTTTCCTCTTCGCGTTATCAGGGGTTTATCGTAACCCACTCTACATTTAATAAATAACAATTATTTATCTATCAACCTTTTTCTTTCATACTATTTTACTTTATATGCACAATACAAACAAAAATGCATTAAGCCATTTAAAATCCATTAAAGCGTTAATGCAGTTTTGACATATTTAAAAATATACTGCATCACAATACGAAAATTTTTATATGGACATCGCGCGGGAAACATTTTTATACGAAAATGAGATTGGTGATAAAAATTTCTACTTTAGATGCGACTCTATAATCTGTAAGTAATAATATTTCTTGAATTTATCGACGAATTGTAAAACATTAAAATGTTAAATTTTTTTTCTCAAGTTATATTCAAATGTTTATTTACAGATTTTACATGACCAGTATTAGAATTTTTGTCATAAAATTTGTTTCTGTTTTGTGTACGTGAACTAAGGAAAGCGATGAGGCCAGTATTGATATTTTTTTGACTGCGCAATGGTTTACTGCTTGTCTTCTTACACGCTCGTCTAGGGTTCGAATTCCGGTCCTCGTAAGTAGTGGAGTCTGGATGGTGACAATGTTTTTCGATCTCGCTTAGCTAGCCACCACCCTTAACATTGCCGTGTTCCGACAGTTATTCATTATAGATTGAGAGTATTTTAGGCGAACACGCTTCGCCATCTGCGATCCCATTATCACTTAACATCATGTGAAATCGGGATGAAATGTTAGCGTTCAGTTCATGTGTATTTTATGTATCCGTCATTAAGTCATCCTAAAAATCTAAAAATCACGTAATGGCGTTACCAAAAGTAATGATAAACATTAGCAGTTTCCTAAATGTACCAATCATCTTTTAAGACTACCAGGAACTTGACTAACTATTTGCGTAGTAATCAGACGTTTTGCAATAATGTTACTTAGCCTCAAACAATGATAGAGGGTTAAAAAAACATAAATACAGTTTCAATTGTGGACTACAATTATTTGTAGTTGTACTACATGTAAAAAAATATATGTCAGCTTAAAGGAAATAAAATAACGTAGTGTAACAAATTTCACAGAGTAAAAATATTTTCTTTGAGAGAATGATTTAAAAAAAATACCTAATATCCATAATAAATACATTAACATAACTTTTGTTATGTAGGTACAGACAAATTTGTTTTTGTGCAGTTTTTTTTTCTGTGGTCCCTATCTACCGCACATAAACAGGTTTTACTGTTTTTTTAATTATTTTTACCTCCATTCAATCTCTATTGTCGAGATAGAGGTATTTTTTTATAAATAACTTAGATTTAAACTTATTACCGACATAATTTAAACAATTTAATAAGTTTATTAGGTGAAATTTACTTGATTAGCTTTGGGAATAAGAGGGAAAAAATTGAATCTGTACATATTGTTCGGGAAAATAAACATTTTTATAACATTATACATTACTGTTTGACAAGTCTAGAAAAGAAAATATTTTTTTTTCAACTTAAAAAACACTGAAAATTGCAAATCTCCGATTTCTCCAAGCGGAGTCATCGTTAAATCGATTGGCCTTTTGTTGGCTGGTAATGTTTTGATTTTTTATACGCTTTGTATTGCGGTTAGACAATCAAATAAAACTTCATACAAAATTACGCCGGCATGACAGATACGACCTTCCCTTGAAAAGCTGGATACTTATTCATCTATGGTGTCATAAATTAATAAAAAGTTGTCTCTACTTCGAATTTTATGATGAACACCTAATTTTTAATGATTAACTAAAACCAGAAGATTTATAATACTACGAATGTAGACCGATTTCTGTTCTGAATATCATAGTTTTAAAGTTGAATCAATGCAATGAAACATAAAAAAATCGATTTAATTAAATCTCATCTAATAGACGAGGAGATTAAATTTCTGTTATGGAACAATGGATGTGTGAATCTCGGAAAAGATTTGGTAATAATTGAACATATTATTTGAACATGATATTTGAACTCTTGATGCAAAGTGATGTCACTGAATCATAGTTATTATGTATAATCTATTATCATTGTGAAAATGACAGCTTTCGCACGTTATTTTTCTGGATCCTGCTCAGAATTATCATTATACTAAGAATTCAGCACAACGTCGCATTATTATGGATAAAATGTAACATTAAAGTGATAATTTACCTCTTCAGTTGCAGTTACAAAAATAATTGAACATAAATTATTATATCACTCCTAATAAATGTCTTTAATAGATCAATGAATGTTCAAAAATATGCCCTTTACATAGTTTTGGCATGCGCGCCGATCGCGACAAACGCCAGTGCGCGTTTCGCAACCGTCAATAATTCACATTGCGTATACTTATTATGCAATTACTAACCTAATAAATATTTTTGCGAATTGCTTAACCGGTAATCATTAAGTATCGCGCAGTCAATTATAAAATTTAACGCTTGATATGGCATTGGAGCTTGATGAAATGAATATAAAATGGTTACGGACTGTGGAAGCTGAGGTAACTGTTCATTAACCTGGTTCAAGGTTGACAGTTGTCTGCGGACATGAGTTTTAGTTTATTCTAAAAAAGTAATACTGGAGAGGCGTCGTTATTATTTAAAATGTATAATTTCGATTAGTACATTCGTAAGACTATTGGAAAAAAATGTTTATACGGAAAGTAGTTTCAATTATAATATACTATGTAAATAAATCTATATTTTTAAGTCCTCATAAGCCTTTTAAATTCATAATAAAGTAATAACTTTAATGTGCTTTATTTTTTAACGTATTAAAAACCACCTATAAATTCGGACCTTGTTGCCTTGACATCCGGTGTATCAATAAAAATTTAGGTCCTGTCCAACAAATGTTCTATAGATATTACTCATCGGAAATTGCAATACAACGTCAAACCATAGGCCTACGTCATCAACTTGCGAGATGCGAGGTCTATCATAACGAGGTTAATACCAGATTACACATACATTTAACCTTGAAACTATTGCAGCGATTTATAGACGACATTCCTTCTATAATCGTTGCGTAAGTGACGTTAATTGACATGTGATCGTCATATTTTTTTAATCTGTTTCTATACAAAATGGCGTCGACGTTTATTGTACAGTTTAAGTGATCGGTGCATTTATGTAAAGAATATTAAAGGTCGAATTCATTTCGTTTTGCTTTTTTGTTAATAAGAACCAGAAAAGGTTGAAAAATTTCAGTTGCGATAAATTAATGTTTATTACCGTAAAAATTGTTCTTAACTGTAAACATTCCTTAAAAGATTGTTAATTTAAATAATCATTTAATATTCATGAAATACTGTGGAGTTTGTAATTTTTTTGTGACAGTACTCATAATGTTGATTTTTATATGATTTATAAACGATAAAAGTGCAAGTGGCCTCGGTTTATAGTCTTAAATTAAATAAAAAATAAAAATTTGAAAATTCAATTAATATACATTATTTTATATCCAAGTTCCGCCATATGTGCCTATAAAATTTAAGTTATAGTATCGTCAGTACAAACAGTATCATATGTTCAATACAACATTTTACAATTTGTTTGAGTACACGTTTATTTATAACAAATATATACTTTATTAAAGAATAAAAAATAAATAGCACAAAATGACACAGCAGTATGAATAAGAAACTTGTTATTACAAAATCGCAAACCGATGTGCTATTGTATACCCGTGTTCTTTTCGTCAATACGAGATACATTTTTAAAAAGTGACACGTGATAGTGGTGAACATAAGTTTACTGAAAACATATCAACTGGGAAATAAATTGTCAATGTACATATTATTTATATTTTTATATCTGGCCCGTTGGTGTAATAGTAGTAACCTGCCTCTTCCATCATGGGTCGCGGGTTCGATCCTGCTCAGGACAAACATTTATATAATGAGACATAGTTTGTTTTGTCTGGTTGATAATATGTATTTAAGTATATATTTAAAAATATCTATGTATGTATATTGATCCCTGATAACACATGCAACACATGCATGGCTACCTATGTTGGGATTAGAGTAATATGTGTTAAAATTATTCGTCATTGTATACACGGTAGAAAAAAATTTATATTTATTTCTATGAAAAACGATAAAAACTCCTCTACTTATTATTACCAACAGCTGTATAAAACCTGTATATAATGTTATTATGTATATATATACATATATAATAAACTCTATAAAGATTTTATTTCGATAAATCATATTGTTTTTATACTAACACGTCACAGTAGAATAATTATAATACGGAAGAAGACCAACGAACGCTATTCTTGGATTATTTTTGGTAATAATAAAAGTTTGGTTGTATTCGCTCGAATTGATATGGCCGTGAATTAAGAGTTGTAAACAGCTCCTTATTTTTTTATTGTTTTTTTTTATACAAAACAGATAATAATCTCAATAAATATATACTTGAAGTCGTAAATAGGAGAGTGCAATGAAATTGTTTTTTTTTAGGTTGTGTTAAAAGTGTTTTTTTTTATCAGCAACTGGCCAGCACTTGACCAAAATTGACATGGGATCTTAAGTGATCCAAGCCTGCTTATCTTCCCTTAAGCCTGTTCGCTCGTAATACTCAGGCTTTCACGTGTAAGACTGTCGGAATAAAACAATACAGTTATAGGGATATTGACATTGACCACTCTAAAGACGTAAAGCTCCTACCACCACCGAAACCGTGGATGATGTAGCTAGTGGTGGTACTCCCCTACAAGCCCGAAAGATCGATAGACCGCATTTAAGCAATGTAGTGCTCTAAAAATAATAAATCTTAATTACTACGAAGTCTAAACACAATCACAAAGACAAAATAAATGGAAAAAACACAACGTATTAATTTTATTTCTGTATATTAATGCTCGGACTTGATCTGCAGGCACGCTCGAGGACGTAGGATCATGTGAAATTAAGATCAGGTATTCGTCCATTGTCAATAAAGAACGTATGTTCGAAGGTATAAGTAATTAAAATAGGATATGGGGAAAGATACCGAACTTATTGTGAATCACCGTGAATTCAGTGTGAAGTATCTAGCTGGCTCTCGACAATGACGTGATTCGATTACAGATTGATTACGCTCCGTCGTTGAAGTCACGAAGCGAAATTTTACTGTGCGATTTGCGAAATAGTCGAGCCGTGTTTTGGTAGTTAGATCCTTGCACCGGGATAGGTTGATCATCTACACAAACATATCTATTCCAGGAGCCGATAATTCTTTTTTTTTTAATAAGAAACCAACTGCAACACACAATACTCTTTATTTTTAATTAACGTGCCTTTTTTGTCGACCTGCAATAAAATTTAAGGCGTGTTCAGAAGACACAATCTGCCTAGTACGTAAAAAACTTGTTATATTACTATGATGAAAATAAAATAGTAATCCTTAGAATAATGATAAGTGATTCCTTCGTTGAAGGTTACGAAGTAATCATTTATCACCCAGTAAACCTACATGACCAAGTGTATGAATATTAAATATATTTATTTAATGGTTTCAAATAACTATTGCATTAATTAGAATAAAATATTAACAGTGATTATTAACTAATATACCCAAGGGGGTCGAGTTTATAACAGCTGTACGAAAATTACTGATCATTTAGATTATTAATTGCATTTCAAAAGGTCTCGAAAGTAAAACAAAATTTACATGGGATACGTGAAGGCACGCGCCCTATGGTCGGCCGCCATCAGTATGCTGAATAGATTTCTATACAAATAGAATATCGTGGAAAGTAAAACCTGCTCATGCCATGTATTATTAAGTCGATCGTATACAAAACATTTAGAATTATGAAAACAAAATTGAGTTGAACAACTCACACATATTTATGGCATGCTTCTCTTGACGGAATACACCTAGATAGATCCGATCGAATCGTTTGTATCAACTGCCAGTCCGTTGTGAGTAAATATTTTTGATTTCAGGGAATATGTAGTGCGATTACTGGAATAACTTAACGTATCACCTTACATCTGATGTCGTCACTTTGTTGGCAAAAGAATGATGTGGTAATATCATAAATCACTTTTAAGGACTGTCGTATGTTTTATCACAAGGTGATTACTTTTTAAGATTTGTCATGTATGTGCAAATTTTAACACAAAAGTGCTATCATTTAAACTGTTGTATCTATCCAGTTATTACAGACAATAACATAAAGTTCGAATAGATTTTTAAGTTTTTTACATTACCCCAATATTTAGCTAGATTAATGAAGAAAATATTAACAAACACTAATAAATATTTTATTATACTTCACGTGCAACATATACATTTTAAAAATAATGTTAACTTCACAAAAAAAAAAGTAAATATTTGACACACTATAGCATTTCGTTTTCGCGGAGAAAAAGTGGCGCGAAATGTCACCCGTCGGCGGCCAATATCAGCGAAATGTCAAACGAAAGTATCAGTGACGGCTTTCTCGTACGCAGCTTCCATTCACAACGCGCGGCACACTTAGCGGCTTGTTTACTGACGCGTCGTCCGGCGAGTTTTTAGGGCCCTTACGTGGGATTTTCACTTGCGCCATGTTTACCGAGAAAAAAGTCGGTTCGCATTTCCGATTTCTACGAACTGTACACCTGATTGAACAGAAATTACTTTTTGCACGTGTTTATGTTATAACAGTTCCGCAAAGTTACAGACAGGTGACATTTATTTCCCGTTTATTCATGGACGAATAATGTTTTTAATTTTTCATATGAACGGTGCATATATGTCGTATGGTTTAAAATACGTATTGGTTTTAAATTCCGAGTATATTGTTTAGTTGATTGTATTAATAAAAAATTTGCAATAGATGCGTAATTTAAGGTTATATCTAGAAATACACATATAAAAATTTTAAGTCGTATTATTGTCGAGATATACTTTTTTTTTGTTGACTAGGTACATAAAAAATTATGTATTAAATTTAATATCGTACTGTAGATCAGAGTGTTTATATTTTACGTAAAATATTAGATTTCTTTTTAACTTAATTTAGCATCGTTGCAATATTTTTTTTTTCTAACGTGGTGGAAACGCATTTACGCGCGATATCTCCGCTGGTGATGGGAGGGCCTGTGTGGGACTCCCGCCCTGAAAAGGGCGTCCGACCCACTAAAACCACCACGGTGTTCCGCCTCGTCGACGAATCGCGGCGTCACGGTAACACTGATACACGTCTTCCGTAACGCCGCATTTTTTATAAGGATTGTTACACCTACGGCTTGTATAAGACAATTCAATTTTCTAAGAGCGTGCTACTCACATAGTATAAACGGGGTACTAATTATGAGAATGTGATTGTTTCTGTAACTGTTCCATCGGGTTGGCAGTTGTCGGGCCAGCAGTCGGCCGTGGTTTTCACACGTTACACTTGTCTAGCGGGGTGGGCGCGCTCGCCTATGACGGTCAGCGCGTGTGGTAGGTCTTCAGATTACTTCCTAGGGAACGATATCAATTTCACCGATATTATAGTTCTCCTATATGATTCTGTTTTAATCACAGGTGTCTTCTCCACAGAGGCGTTAGGGTTGAACATAAAATAAGTGACAATTTTAGTGGGTTCACACTGGTCAAATATGAAGAAAAAAGTGAAACAATATAATGCTAGATCTTTTGTATAAAAAATCTTAACTATGTAATTTTTAGTCTAATTAAATAAATACTAATACTTAAAACTAAACATAGTCATTATTTTAATAGTACATGAATTTATTATCACTTGTAAATAAAAGTCGTTGTCTCCTTAAGAAATAAGTTTCCTGTTACTATATGTAATGGACTAGCTGTACCAACGATTTGGACTATGAAGAATACGTGCAATATAAAGTCCTTAGGTAAAATCAGAAATAATATTTATTCGTACCAAAAGTAAAAAGGTAAAATGTTATATCTAATTACGTGCTTTATATCCCCAAGGTTATAATACCCCTGCAATAGTTTAATTCCTTATTAGACCTCTGCGAATTACATTTTTACATCAAAAATTTTGCTAATATTCTCATCAACTCCTGTCTTAACACTATGCCGTCTGGTGGCGCCCTGTTGCTGCCAAGCGAAATCTGTTAGGCAAATGATAAAACTTGTGAAAAATAAGGATTATTACTTTGTTATCGGTTATGGGCAAACACTTCGTGACAATAAGGCCATAGATATTGAAGCATTGATCAGAATACTGCTGGCTCTCACATGTATGTGGACTATCGGAACACAATAATGCTTTAATGACGATATAACTGATGAGTTATATAACTGATAACTTTTTACGAATTATGTTCAGATATTAAAGAAATAAACGAAAGGAACGAAGTACAAATACTTATACTCAAAGCATTAAAACGAAAAATCTTTATTATACGCGCGAACGGTGGTGTTAATACGGAAATCAAATGTCACTGATTCAATTATGTATGGATTGAAGACAACGGAGAAATTTTCGCTGTTATGGTATTAGTATGTATTATAATTTGCATTTATAATAATCACGAAGCTGGCAACCCTACGCCAGTGGACCGTGAGCGGTCAAGGTGGTGTTTTGTTTTATGACAGGTTCTGTAACACTATACTCTGCGTGAACCCATCACATGCAATACTATGTTCTACACACAATACTTAAAATAAAATTGTTGCAGTATTTCTCTTAAGTATTTAAAGACCGACTTTAAAGAGTAAATCAACATTTGATTTATAATTAATGCATGAGTATAATATGTATTTGTTTTATAGCTTCCAGATTTTACCACCGAACGTAATTGGTAAATAATAAACCAGTTATTTCTAGTTTTCTCTTTAACATAAACAGATAAATTCGTTACATTCCCAAATATTTACGGATTGTATACAATCATTGCTAAATAAAAAAATGGATATACTCTATCAAGCTTGATTAATAAGAAATACTTCGTTGTGACCTATTAATATTCAATTACAATCAATCGTCTGACGCTCTCAAAAAAATATAATTAAAAACTTACATTTATACTGCGAGGACTGCTTTTCAACCAACGGTAAACATAAATTTTTCAGCTTTTAGCATTTAGTTAATTTCATTGAATGTATATATGTGAAATTAGCCATCATAATTATGAGAAAACAATTCCAAATCTAAAGGTGGGAAAATAGCCAAAGAATTTGCACCTTATAACACAAAATAGCTCTTTTTATTTCAATTTTTATTTCATATATTTTAAAAAAATATTACTTGAGCCTGTTATATGAAATAAAGAATCCGTTTGATTGTTATTCTTACACGAGTCTTTTTTTTTGCACAAAAAGTCCATCTATTTAAATTCAACTAGCAACACTGAAGCGCACGTATGTCAGATCTAATTGGCTGAAAAGTTAACTAAATATATAACTACAAACGTCCGAACGCTTTCTAACAATTAAAAGTGTTCTCTTATTATCATTAGCCTTCACTTTAATCGTAAAGAAACGTTGTTAAACTGTAATAACATTGTTTTTATAGTAATAAATCATACAAAGAGTATATTCACTTGACAGTTAACAATAAATTTTACTCATAACATTGCTTTTCTTTATACAACATATAATTGAGAATTAAAAAATCTTGTATACCACCGCCATGATCTTCAATATTTAAACAGAATATGGCATTTTTTTAGTAATTTTATATCTTATATATACAAATCTAAAGAACGCAATATCGTACTTTATTGTTAATAGTATTTTTCTTTAATTTTTCCAATACAAAGTATTAACGTTGATGTATTTATTATAAAGTCAATTTTACTTTTTAAACTTAAAACTTTTGAATATCGAATAATAGTAATGGTATTCGTAAATATGTTATTAATATATATTAAATTGTTATTAATAGATTCAAACTTTTACTGTTCGCGTTAAAACGAGTCCAATGATATGTTAAGTAAGATAATATGCCGGATCTCGGTGTTACCAACATTGTGAAATCTATAATAATTATTTCCTTAACTGATTTAAAAAGTCGTTGTTGACAACACCTCTCAACTATTTTAAGTTTAAAATTGCTGAAACCGTTAAAATAATTACGATAATTATTATATAAAATCAAGCACATAGGGGGGAAAAAGCTCCAAATACATTAAGCTTAAAAACTTGTAAGGCATGCTGGGACACTACGAGTATGCATTGAGGTCATGCTATTGCACATCGCGAGACAAAAGGGCGCGCTGGCAACTTTTTAATAATAAATTTAAATTGGCAACATAGTATAATGACTTACGTTAAGGATAGTACGAATTTATTGTATTTATTAATAGCATATACTATTTCCAAAAATAAAATATAATAAAAGTGTAACCCTGTTGAGAGTGTCAATACGTGAAGCAAAAACTTCGGACCACTTTTTTACAAAAATTATGCGGATGAAGGATTAAGAAATTTGGCACTGCTAAAAATGATGATTTCTGTGATCAAACTGAAAACACATTAAAATTTTGATGCGCAACCAAATAAAGCACATATTTGTATGGGTTTATACTCTTTACCTTTCCTACCAAGGAAAGAAAAATCAAAAAATATGAGTCGAATTTCGACCACTAGGAGCCACTAGTTGCACTGGTTATGTATAGTTCATTAAAAGAAAAAGTATCTGCTGTTGCTGCTGCTGGATTCGGTGAAGTTGGCGCTGTTAGTCTTTTTGACGACTATTACAGCTTCATCGAAACTGGCCTACGGATCCGGTGATCCGTGAGCTAAGAAAAAGTATAAATATTTGCTAATTTAAATCATAACAGTCACATTGCTATCGTACTCTATAAAAACATCGACGTTTTAAACCTATTAACATGTGAAATATAGAAAATGTAAACAAAAAGTTTTCTGAACAGTTGTTCAAACCCATGCATTCGTATATCTGTGGAGGATATTTCACGCTCCATTCGTTCAAACAAATGTATGTAGTGCTCACGTGTGTCAACACTTTCTTTTAAGGGGAACTTTCTTCTTTGAAAAGCCGACAAAGGCAGTATCGTTTCCTTGTTATTGCTCGATATAGGGCTTCCATATGTATGTATTGGGTTAGGACATGGTTTATATTTTTAATTTGACCCCTATTTACTTATGTACTGTTTTATACTGCTTTTAATTATACGTCAAAGTTTGTGCTTTAATATTTTGCGTAAACAGGAGAATTCGGCATTGATTTTATTAATTACATTTTATTTAATTTAAAAATCAAGAAATTGTTTTACTTTAACATTATTTGATGATAAATCATAAACGATTTAAGATTTGCGATGAATGGGCTAGTTTTTTTTTATCAACTTAGTAATTTCCCTAGTTGAAGGGGTCTAAATTAGATTAATCCAAAAAATGCAACATGTCATTAATTTCGTAAAAAAATGAAATCAAATTTAAAAAAAAACTAACTTTTATTATAATTTGTCCTTATTTGTTTTTTATTCTCGCAACTATATCGAATAGACTTGGATAGTGATTTGCTACATACATTTCCCTTTATATATTTATATATATATTAATTTACATCAATTATTTCGAAAGGGACAAAAGCCTTCTTGATGGTATCCTCTTCATTTTACGTAACACGAACTTCCTTATACCGTTCCTTCACTTCCTTGTGTTTCTGTCTTTTACTTTCAACTGGTATAATTGTTTGATCAAGTGAATGCTTCCAACAATAATTGTAGTGATTTGTAATCAACCCTGTTTGTAACTCAGTTGCCTACGCAAACGTCAAGTTTTCTAATTATACATATGTAAATAATCCAATGACAATTTAAAAATATTATTCATGTTCAATGTACCAATTATCTTTAACACATTGAATGCTGCGAGGGCCACTGGTAACTAGTATCTGAACGTTTACGAGTAACGTTCCTTTATTATTAACATTGTAATTTATAATAATATTTAATGTAATGACGAATGGATAAACTCTAGTTCCTTTTTATGATTTTCCACCAGGGAGTACACCACATTGGCAGTGTATTAACACTTTTCACAAATTTTCCCCATACGTAAATCCGGGACGCTCATTTATCTTAATTATATTATTGTTTAATTTCTACTCTTAACTCAAGTGAAGCAAATAGTGCAATCCATTTAAGTGTATAAAAAGCTATATTCATAAATTAAATATAATTTATCAAATAACAGGAAATTTAACTCGTAAAGGCCTAGTGTTCAGTATGAAGTAGCTATAGTTTTAATGATTATTATTTTATTAAAGATTTATTAATCAACAAAACAGGGTTGAGCGGTTGTTCAGCTTTTCTTCCGCTTTTAAGTCCGATTATCCAAACGAAGTCGGGCGTTGACCTCGGCGAAATAGTATCGGGTACCGTTCTTTATTTTAAAATGTTTTTAAATTTTTTCGTACTTTTTATATAAGAGTTGTAGAGTACTATTAAAGTAATTATTATTTTATATAAGATAAATGATTTTTAACAACATACACCTCAAAAAACGTCAATGGATATTTTAAGACATAGAATAAACGTAGATTATACGTTCACATACGTACATAGTTTTTTTTATTGTATATATACACGTAAAAAGTTTCGTGACACGCACATTATAAAATTGTCAGGGGCACCACTTTCATTTTCGTAGTTTTAGTTTTTTATCTTTGCCGATCAAAGGCGGCTAAAATGTGAAATCACGTTTGACCTTAACTTTATCACAATCGCTCTCACACTTGAGCCTGACCATGTAACGTACACCTTTGCCAATGCGTTATGTTTGCTGTAACACGTGTTAAACACTACGTCGTGTACCGGCCATTATAGTTCATATGTATCTTTAGATCCGGTGCATCGACAAAAACGTAACTCTAACGATTGAAGGCAACACTATCCATTTTTAAATGTATTTCTGGTTATAATGAGAAAATGGCGGTCACTAGGGTTATAATTTGTTTATAAAAAAATATTTTAAAAATTTATTGAAACGTTCGAATATGAGGTGACAATGGGAATATCTTTAGACATCCTCTATTAGTTCATCTAGAAAGAAGAGAGATGTAGGGGTGAATAACAGTGACGATATCTTCATAAAAACAATGACGTGAACTAATATTGATAAATTATAATTAGTATAATGTCTTGACCCGATGACAAAGTTAAATGAAGCGTAAAAAAAATCACATCATATAACATTTATTATGCACTACCGTTAAGTGTTTGGGCCTGTTTACAAGACAGTGTAAATAACGAACAGGAATTTATACCTCGGTCCACTTCACGCGCGACACGTAATAAATAGTAAAGTACGCGAACACCAGTGTTCATTTTAACAATTGCATACGTAAAAAGTAACACGAATCGATGGCCGATCCGTTATTTTATAAGCGATAAAATATTGCTGTGGCAATTTTAACGGCAATCAAGGCAACAAAGTCATAATAATTGCGAACGGTGTCGCAATGCGGTGTCGCAATCAATGCCCGGTTGATACGGCTCGTATAACTGGTCCTGTTGCATTAACATTACTGGGGTGCAACTGGAGTCGATGTAAGTTACCGCACATGAAGCCTTTGTTTGTTTACAAGGTGAACTGTATTAGACAGTTGCGATCCATCACAAAACCGAAGACATGTTGATAATGTATCTAATAATACAAAAAATGTAACCTTATTTCAACTGCCTCTATAGAACGGTTTACTGTTTGCCATAATTATGGACTTTGGATGGTGATTAGGGTTTTACTCATCATCTGTTTTCCTTAAAAAAAAACATTAAAACGGTAGCAGCGCGTAACGTATTGGAGTAAGCATGGCGACTTCACAATTCCAAATGAACAAATTTGAATTTTACTGTTTATTAATGTTGCATGACGTCATTTACATAACTTTACGAATGGCGTAACTAAGTTACAAATATTTGTTACACTTAGGAAACTCTAAGCTGGACTATTTTTTCGCTATTATTCACTTCAAATAATTGTAAATTTTTTAATCGATCGTGATGCTTGTTTATGAAATGCTCTTAAGATGTTGATATTTTAAAAATACTCGCTAAAGCGACAACAGGGGCTTGGAGTATATAAATAAAATAATTTAAAATACTAGGTGACCTGTAGCTACTTATCGGTGACCATAAGAGGTTACAAATTGAACGTGCATTTCTTTCTGTGTCCGGTGCTAATAGTACAGGACTATACGTTTTTAAACATAGCCGCATCATTATAAGCTATAATATCAAATTAATAAACAACCTATTAGGTCCTTACATATTAAGTTGACGTTTTGTCGTACAGGCAAATTTGCTCTTAAATATCGCCTCTTTGGTTAGAAATTCAAATTTTAAATTAAAAAACTATTTACACATGCATTTATATATTTATGTTTTCCATCTTTGGTTTTTTTTGCAAAAGGTGTGTGGGTATATGCGTTTGCTTTTTTAATTTCTATTTAATGTCGTTACTATTTTTGGGAATAAAAATACCGGCTATGGGGTAACACTTGGCCTCGATTCCACTTGATGTTAAGTGATAATGAGGCCTAAGATTGTGAAGCGTGTTCGCCCAGAATACTTCTGCCTATCACATTTATGACACACTAATAATTTACTTGGTATAAAAATTAAAGAGCAAAAAACTTTCATAAAGGTTAAATAAAAACAGAAAACTGTACTTTAAAAAAAAACATGAGCAGGTCGGAATCTAAAAGTTTAATTGTTTTCTATTGTATAACAACAAAACATATTATAACAACAATGATTACCGCTTAGATGCACAGTATCCAGTCAGCAATCGCGGGCTCGTGAACACGCTACTTCCCCTTTGCCGACACAATGTCGGCAGCATTTTTATTTATTAGTACGTTTTCACGCCGTTTACGCCCGCCTATTGTTATTCCATTTGTATTATTACTATTATCCGCTGCTATTACCACAGTCGGTTTTACATTTTAACAGTTCTAAGTATGCAAATTCTTTAGAACAATTGTCTTTACAATCGATACCGAATCTTTGTAACGAATGAATAGATCTATTCGTCCTTGACAAAAATGTCGTATTACTCAACCATTAAAAACGATTTTGATACGCACCGGTCCTACTGAATAGCAAAAAGAAATTACAATATAACTTAATTTTTTTCTCCGAGTCTATATCGCGTAAATATTCACTAGGTATTATACCTAATATTTCTTGACGTTTCGGCGCGAGTTGAATAGGCCGTAGTCTCAAGGCAGACCGATGTAGCTCAGCGTCGACTTCGTGATGCGACGATTTTAGTTCCTACTCTCACTTGATGTTTATTGTCTGTCACTGGAAAATTAAAAAAAAATGCTATTTATAAATTTTGTGTACAGATGAACAATTGTTAAAAATTTATAATCAAAGAACTGCATTACAATAGATTAAAACAATATTGTAATTCCTTAGTATAAATATCTAAAAACTGTATCAGAAAGAAAATATACTGAGCGCATATATAGATTTCTAAGTGTTGTAGTAAATAAAAATTATTTTATTATTAATAGGTAATAAGACAGGACCGCCACTGGCGTTGCATATTGTTTCTAACGAGTAACTCCGCTTCTAAAACTTTAATTGGATCGATATGTACCATTTATACCATCACCTAATGATAAAATAATCTCTTAATGAAGAACGCAATTCTGTCAATGACTCCGAACTCTAAAGCGTTGTAGTCAGATTCTTCATAAAGATATTTTCACAGCTATGGCACTCTGTAAGCCGGATATTTGTTTTTAATAATGAAACTAGAGGTGAGTGGCATATTTTGCCTGATGCGCTAGTTCCAGTCGTTTACACTGCACCACATTGCGTTCTTCACTTTCATACGTTTAATTATAAAGTATCGCTTTATAGCAAAGAAACAATGTATTGAGCGGGACTTGTATACAAATTAATAATGTTTTTCAGTTGTATGTTTACTCTCAACCATCAATGCCTTTCCACCGATCCGATCCTGTCTGACCTAAATGATCATAGCAAGGAACTGTGCGTATCTTACAATGTTTTTTTCATGTTTTTGTGTATACTTTCTATGAACAAAATACAAATGTCTAATTTAACCTATTCAAGAAGTTTTACGATGCTAATATCTTATGAATATTACCATTGGCCTGTAGAAACCTGAAAGTCTGTACAACCAGCCCCAACAAATAAACATATAAATAATAAAACATTATTATTTCACGTAATTTCTTTTCACGTTCTATATTTCTGGTCCTATCAAAACTTTGTATCAATTATAAGTTACTAATTTTAGGATAGAATAGAATAGTCTTTATTGCATAACGTAAACAAAATATAATACATATGAAACAAAATTAAAGAAAGTAACTGTTACAAATAGAGCGAAGTAAAAGAATACGCCAGTAGTGCAAAAGGCGGTCTTACTGCTGTCTCTTCCAGACAACCTTAACCTTTTTCTAATTTTAGTGTACATTATTGCATTATATCCAAATTTAGTACAACGTGCAGGTATATAACTTCATAACTCAATAAAACAAAAAATAATTTGCTTATTTCCGCTTTGATTAATCGTAAATGTTACGACTAAAATACAATCTAAACGCGTGTCGCCACTACACATGTGGTGTCCTCGACGATGTTACGAGTTCGACCGCTCGACTTCGACGTCGGGAAATTAATTTTTGTTTCATTGATAACGCGAAGGATTAATATTGTCAGTTATGTAGTCGTGAAGTCGTTACAACAAATGTTACGGGTAATCGCCTATTTCCACGCGGTGGCCCACTGACACGGATGCTCATGCTCTCTGACACCGATCCCACAGTGAACACTTCTTATGCAACCGGCGGGCCGCATTCCGTCGCCGTTGCACACCTTTAATTACCCGTACCTGCCACTGCGGATTTATTAACACGAAAATAACTGTTAAATTGAATGCAAATTGTGTACGGCATAATGGTCCTTGCATGCATTAGCATACATGTCCATCTACTATAAAAATCCAATTATAACTATCACTTATTATCAGGATAAAGAACTGCTCGTCTCCTCACATTATATATAATTATATATATATATGAGTGAGTCAGAAGTGAGTCAGAGCATGCAGTATTTTTTATGAACATACATCCGAATTTTTATGATGAAAAGTTTTGTACCTTACATTATTTTTTTCACGTTAATACATCGACATATATACGTTTATCACATAACATTAAAATTCAACTGGTTTAGAAACAATTACATTCTTCATATTCGGTCAATGTCCGCACTTAACGATTTTGACATTAAATACTTGCCATTCACCATTTTGTTTCAATACCATTTCTCACGAAAGAAGCGCGTTTACGTAAACATTTGATTACTTATTTGGAGTTTTTGAAGATGTAATATTTGCTACATAATTTTTAACTACGACAGCATGACGAAAATAATTTAGAATTCTTTACATTTTTTCGCACTAAAGTAAACACGAATATTTAATTACTTTTATTTAAGCACCCACATAAATTATTGTGTTGAAATATAACTTAAATCTAATGTTTAATAGTTTAAACAAAATATAAAAGTAATTTAAATCCACTTATATAATTTAAACATATGTAATATACTGTATCAGCCGAATAATTTTTTTAAATTTTAACTATTACACATGTTCTTGAGGATATAAAAGTGGAATCAGGTTTTTTGCATTTTATTGTCTGTCACTTTGATCGTTAATCAAGAAGAACTACTGAACGGATTTTCACGAAACTTGGCGAGTAGGTGACTTATTTTATGAAATAACAAATTTATCTTTATTCCGAAAATGAAAGATTCCTGCGGGTAAGTGGGTTAAAGCATTTACCTCATACTCAATTATCTAAAAAGAAGTAAAATAATAGACAGTCTATGGACTCTATCTATGGGTCAATATGGGTTACTTTTTGTAAGAAAAATGAACCATTCCCTTTGAATTCACTGTTTAGTTTATAAGTGACCACTAAATGGCGCTGCCACAAAATTTCGTTTTATTAACGTAGTGCAATGAAAAAATGCAACTGATAAATTCTGAATGATTCACCATTTAACAAATTAAGTTCAGTAAAAATGCAACGTGACATTCTTTGACTGTTAGACATAACAAAATACTCAGGGTCAGGAAGTTAAGAATATTTATGTAAAAAGCTGAGCGACCTAATTATTATTACTTTTTTATTACGCATATCTGCATCTTAAAAAAGATATTATTTGAACAATTTCTATAGTTTTTTAATTAAAAAAAGAAATTATGTTAGAAATGTGTTGAGCCAATTATTTACCATTCAACTGAGTGGTAATTATGCAAACATTAGAAAAAAGCAAAAACAATAGATGATCAATTATTTTATAAAAGGTTCATAACATTATCCATTTCGCCCATCCGCTGTTAAAAGACGACGAAATGCAAAGATGGCGGACTGTTGGCGACCCCCTATGTAGAGCGGTGTATTGTGCCTGATTGGACGTACGAAGAATTATAATTCACATTACCAATATGACAAGACATTTATGTAATATAAATATATGGTATTAACAATAAATAAATGAATTTGTTAAAAGAATTTAAAAGAAATTATCTATGGTTATATAAGCGAAATTGAATTCAGATATTTTGTAATGTTGGCAACAGTACTAATAATCTTTTAAAACAAATTCATTGACGTCTTACATTGTTTGTCTATCCAACTTGACGTTTCGCGCGTGAACAGATGTCAATACATTAAAACTTAATCTTTAGTGTTTTTTGTACAAATGGCCCAGTCAACTTTCATGCTGAAGATCGATAACGTGTTTAACATAAATAGCGGCTTATTTACTTTCACTGTGATATTCTGTCACACTACGATGAGCTACAATGCGAAAAATGGATGTAGAATAATTATAGATTGAAAGTATATTTTATAGCTTTAAAAAAATTCTAGCAAACTACTTAATTGTCAACTTTTAAAAGAATTATTTTCACTGGGATAAAAACTTATACCATCTTGATTCCAAAAGCATATGAAAATGGTTAGTACATAAGTTCTATACAAAAAATTGGTTTCACAAATAATCTTAAAATAATTTCCGAGGCAGTGATATCTAACAAGAAATTATATAAACATATTTAATTAAAGACGACGAAATTAGCTAAAAGATTTATATACTTTCTTTTCCTTCTAATTTCTCTCTTCACGTATATTCGGGGTCTATTACAATAGCTGCCAACGCCTCTTTAGAAAGCGTGCCTGTCGAGGCCAACGTATACTCCGCATACACAATACATTGAAAAAAAAATCAATAATTAAAAGGTTATCGATTTGACTCTTTTTTGTTTGAAGGAATTGAATGAAAATTCCTTTGATAATGACACAGTGTAAAAATATATTTTTATTCTGTGCATTCCAAATTCTTTTAACTGAAAGCTATTCTCTAAGAATTATATATTATATTCACTAAGAAATATATTGCAGTTTAATTTCCGGGTATAGACCTAAACTTAATTTATTAAAATATAACTGGGCAATCGAAATTAATGTAAATTGTTGTAGTGTAAGTGTTAAATCAGACTTTTATTCGTTTTGTCTTTTAGATAATTTTTTAACAAAGAATGTGACGAAGAAGAAGATGATTCCTAATCGGCAAAACTGAAGCATTCTTTAGTAAATGTATGTAATTTAAAATCGTGAAAACAGTAAATTATTAAATTTATTAGCCCTTTAGTGTTGGTAATTTGTTAGTTGTTATGATAAATGTTTGAATTTTAATTTGAAAATAACATATGTCGTTATATTTAGTGTGTATAAAACAGTCCTATTAATACTTATTCAAAGGAACTAAGTCGTGTCTATTGTCCTGGTTGTAGTCGATTGGTATTCAACAGGGGAGGCATCGGGCCCACATCTTCGCCGGACGGAAGTGTCTACGGTCGCGATTGTTTACCGGATTCAATGAACTTTTTTTAGGTCGACCCAGAGGTGCGTCCATAATTTTATGCTGTCGTGAAACGTGGTCTTTTTAAAAATTCTAATCGGTTTATGACTAGCTCGGCGGGCAGATGTTAAATTACATATTCAAGGGCATGTTGTTTTAACCGTATCGTATACATAAATTTTCGGTATTTCACCGATTTTACGATCGCAATTAAATAATCAGTTAACGAATTAGTGGGGGAATAAAGTAGTTTATTAGAGAGATATTTAATATTTTCTTAAAAGTATTCCCCTATTTTTGTGTCTGTCGTGTGTGGTTCGTATGAAACGTAAGTCATTTAAACGCATTGCGTGTGATCAGGCACGACTCGGATCGCGCTGTCAAAAGTAAAAATCGTTTACTATCTTGAACATTTCTCATCTAAAGCTTTTCACTTTCTGCAATTAAGAATAGTTACTAACGCATTGAATATTGTAGTGCGACGGAATTATATAATGACGCTTTCGTGGCTCGTTTGTTAAGAAACGTTCGTTTGCGAATGTTTTACCGGTTATTTATCTTTTCTTTTCTACGAGACTAAAAAATGGCTATAGAACAAATGGTTCGGAAAGACACACTCTATTATTTAATTATGCATCTGCAGTTTAATTTATTATCATTAACATTGTGTAATGTGTAATTTTCAGGGATAAAAAAAATTGTTATCTAATGTCTATACGAACGTTTAACGCGCTTCGTCGCCCTTTTTTTTGTATAAAACAATAATTCGTGCAGTCAATTTCTACATTCCTAGTGTTAGGTCGACGTGTTTTATCAACTTATGTTTTGTTACGAATACGAATCAGATATGCTAACTTACTTTTAATGTGGAGAAATTTATTTATTGATAAATTATTGGTTAACCGTTTCGATACGATATTGCGTCCTATACATAGGGCAATATTTGAAGTATATATTAACCTCTTAATTGTATGTTCGTCAAGTTATATTCATACCACCGATGGCGGTGAATTTCGGAACTGCTTTGTTTGCATTGACTGTGGTAGTTCGAGTAAGTATTATTTTCTTTACTACAGTAGTTTTATAGTGTTTATTTTTTCTGTACTTTACGCGTTGTGATGTGGAAATAGTACGATTAATTGATGATTCTAAATATAATTTATTTATATGTTTATTTGTGTGGCGATATTTAAGGTTTGGCACTTAAGAGACTTAAATCGTTAGAATTTCAAAATTCTTTTTAATTCTCCAGTACCCAGCAAACGGCCAGTATTATGCGCTATCGTCATGCCCCTCGTCAATGATCGTCGCACCGCCGGCGCCCTCTTACGTGACGCCGTCGGCACTTCCATGCGGCTGTCCTTCACTGCCCTGCGGATGCCAGCCGGCGCCTGCTCCTATCTACGTCACATTACCCGCTCCTCCCCCGCTTTGCGTGACACCGCCGCCTTTGCCCCCTATGTATATTGAGGTTCCTTTACCACCACCAATCACAGTTTCTCCTCCACCCGCACCACCGATGTGTATCACTCCGCCACCGCTACCCCCGATGACTATCGCCCTACCACCACCGCTGCCAATAACAGTAGCACCACCACCACTACCGCCGATGTGCGTGACGCCACCTCCTTTACCACCTATGAGTGTAAGTCCACCGCTGCCACCGCCTTTGATTCTGGAACTACCGCTACCTCCTCCGATAGTGATAGAGTTACCACCACCTCCGCCCATAGTGGTGCAGCCGCCACCATTGCCAAGGGTAATGGTTCAGCCGCCGCCTCTGCCGCCAATGTCAGTGCAGCCCCCTGCGCCACCGCCTATGATGGTACAACCGCCGCCGCCGCCTCCGATGTGCATTCAGCCGCCAGCTCCCGGCCCAGTAACGGTTCAGCCGCCGTGCCCAGAGCCAATGTTCGTGCAGCCGCCTCCGCCGTGTCCTATCACAGTACAGCCGCCCCCGCTGCCACCTTTATGCGTACAACCGCCGCCGCCTCCTTCCATGTGCATACAACCACCAGCTCCCGAGCCGTTCTGCATCCAACCGCCAGCTCCGTCCCCAGTGTGCTTCCAGCCACCACCACCTCCACCTATTTGCTGCTTAGCGTCACCGAGCTGCGATTGTCTTGCCCCTCCCTCCTGTTCGTTACTATCCACAGCCTTACCGTCGCCAATATATTTATAACACAAATTCACCATTGTTATGTAGTCTATAAGTAATGTTATAAGTTTGAAATAAATGTTACATAAATTTAGTGTTTCACTATTTAATTAAAACATATACCCATTCAACCGAAACCTTCATTAATTAAAAATATATATTTAGTTATTTTGGAGTATTTTTAAAGAATACATATACATAATTATTAGGAATGATTTCACTAAAAGACCTTAGGGACACTAAAAGAGTTCGAATTTTCTTTATAAATTTTTCTGGCAATTTGTAA
The DNA here is from genome assembly GCA_018245475.1 of Pharmacophagus antenor. Taxonomy (NCBI): domain Eukaryota; kingdom Metazoa; phylum Arthropoda; class Insecta; order Lepidoptera; family Papilionidae; genus Pharmacophagus; species Pharmacophagus antenor. Next base: position 43,247 of record DWQX01000053.1, read on the forward strand.
TGTTACTTCTATATTAACAATTGAATAACGCAACAGACGAAGTATCCGTGAAAAAAGATTTAATTTTTTGCGAACAAAAATATTCATTTATTATAACATTGCTGTAAAATTAGTGTTTTATCTTGTACCTGTCAAATACATAGATTACCGAGGTATTTCAACGTAAGATAATAAATTCTAACACTTTCGGTTCGGTTACAAATCAAATTATCTTACAACTGCAATTTTAAGTGAGATTCTACATTGTATTCTAGCTTATATTTCCTTTTGACATGTTGATTTACTCACCCTGTATATTTCATGAGGTTAGACATCACAACCTAACCGTGTTTCACATATTGCCTTTCACCTTTATTAAATAAACAAAACAATATATAATTATAGAAGTTAATGTACACAAAGAGTATTACATATTTCTTACAAAAGTTGTTAGCAACACGACCCCTGCAAGACAATGTGGTAAGTGACAGGCAAACACTAATAATTCCATCCGATGTTTTCTTGAACAGTTCCTGTTACTCTTGTTAGCTGTTATAGGAAATGTGAACGCGATTGTTAATAGCTACCGGTGTTTCTATTCTGATGTTATTAAACAGCATGGTTTTTGATTACATGTTTGAATGCACAGGTTATTATGATTTTACTTTGATCATGTCGTACTAATTGAAGGTAGATGTTGTGTTTGCAACGATGTATCTTTATTTTTTTCTTTTTACGGTCTCCTTCGAAAACTTGTATTCCGTAAATAATTTTATGATGAGTTCATTTTATTGACATTAACAGATACAAAAATATTTAATCAATACAAGCGTAGATAGATGTAAATAATTTTTAATCTGTGAAGACTAAAACATAAAATCTAAAATCTTTGAAACGATTACACATTAATGAAATAATTAAAAACCTACATTGAACTTTCTTGCTTAAAGCATACCATCATTAAGTTTAATAATGACTACGTATATTGTAACTTCATCCTTAATCACGTAACTCAATATTGTCAACAGAATGGCGGGCTCGGGGGGGCTCGCGGAGTGGTCGGAGGGGGCTGCGGTGTGGTTCCAGCCGCCGGGTGCTTCTGCCCCGCTGCCTGGAGACCTAGTGGAGGTCCACCGAGCCGCCAGGGTACTCCTGGTTAGCGCCGTCGTCAACGGACAGGTAAGCATCTTTTTTAATACAAGCCAGTGCGACGAGTAGATGCTCGTGATAAGAGATGGGCTTGCCTTATAAAAATATTGCACTAGTAAAGATTTCTATACTACACTTAATTGAGTCAGAAGCCTTGAGTCCCGTCATACTAGTGATTTGGCCAGTCACAACGAATCAGAACTCTGTAAGATATACAAATTAGTTACTAGTATTTTATAACATAGGTGTTGCGAATCTACATAATTTCTGGGAGTCTTTTCATTTCGATATTTTAGAACAACGAGATACTTATGAACCTGAATTGGTATAACTACAATATTGTATAAACTAAAATATAGATACCAGTTTTTGTAAAATATACTTTATTATGCGTTATGAAGTTTGTTTCTAATCTGAAAGGTTAGCTTTTAAAGAGAATATAATTATACGCCATTTTGATTGTGTAAATGAAACAAGGGCAAAAAAATTGTTAAAATGTTACATCAGTTTTATTGTTTTTTATTCTACGACCTATGTTGCATTTATCGTGTTAACACAAAGAATGTATATTGATTACAGATTTTATAAAATAGCGGCCAGCATATGTTGAATCATTAAAATTATATTTTTGCGTAATCTTTATTATTTGTGAATCTGTGGTAAGGATTCCTTGACAACGGCTAGGCAAAACTAGATCATAATTATCACGTACATGTGTCAATATGTCAGCTGTAAGATTGCGCAAACTGTCCAAACTCACGTATGTACAAGTTTGTAAATATAATAATGACACTGCGAGGCATAAATATATATATTTTTTAATAGCTTTTTTCACTTTTATATAAATTAAAACATTCCATTTTATGTGTCGCTGTTTTTCTGTATTAAAATAAGAATTGTTTTTTATTATCAGCAATTGACTAACACTGTCCCTATTATCCATTTCACACGATGTTAGATGACAATAAGGCTGTAAGTGGAAAAGTGCGTCCAAAATACTTTCATATGTGTGACTGCTAGAACACGGCAATGCGGTTATGGTGGCAGATGATTTTGAAAAAGCCCTATCACTATGCAGACTTTAGTAGTCTTGTGGCCTCGTCGGAATCGCGCGTGGGTCCTCCGTGTTACACGGCAAGCTGTATCTCTGCGCCATGGAGACAGTAGCAACCCGTTCGTTAATTTGAGCGATTTGCATTTTTTTTATATATATTTACATATTATATATTCAAATCAATTATGTAAAAACTTATTATTTTGATATCACAACATACTCCTGTGATATTTTTATTATTGTTGTAAAGATCGTTTATCTCGTTGATTCTTCCATCCGCCCCCATGGACAAACAGTGAACAGACAGAAGTGCATACCATCGACTTGTTGGTAGCACAGATCAGTATTTTTTTTTTCAATACTGGTCGCTGCAACAAATTTTAACACCGTGTCTCTAACAATCACTCTTGCAATCCCATTTTTGTCATTCATTTATTTGTTTATTTACATGCTTATTTGTTGTTTAATTACATGTCGTTATCACAGAAAGCTGTATGTATGTAAAAACATTCAATGCCCTTGATTAGTCAGAACAGAAATGACAGATAAAGAATGTCAGTGGCTCTCTATCGACATTCCTCGGACGGCGATCACGCGCCACGTTCCTTTTCCCGCCGCAACTTAACGTATGACAATTTCTAATTCTTGTTTTTAATTAATTTTCCGATGTAAATTATTATGTGCCACCTATCGATCCAAAAATCGATTATAATAAACTTAGATTTGGTCCTAAGTTTGTAAATTGTTTTTATATTCGATTAAAAAAAAATTATCTTGCTTTCCATTATTTAAAAGAATTATGTAAAATATATTTATAATCCAATTCAATGTTTTTAAAATTATTACCTGTTTCATATTTTCGAGAATATATAAACTTAAGTTTTTCTTATTATATTAAGAAAAATGTCCAAAAAAGTTATTTATTTTTATATTTAAGGAACAATACAGTATTATAACAAGTGTTAATATCTCACGAAAATGCAAGCTCACTCTTTTCCAAGTTAAGGCCGCTCAGCTGTATTTCGGTTTGGCCTACTTTTATGCTTAATCTAGTTTTGAGATAAAGCTATGCCTCTGTATACAACCTGCCAGATTTTTATGTAAAACGCGTGCGATAGTAGTCGGACGTGTTCTCAAGTACTCCGTTATCTAACATGCTCAGTGCCTAACAGTTCTTAGTTATAGCCATTTATTAAGACTTGCTACTGGCATGCGGTCAACTCAGTTATTCGTGGACGGTTTGATCGGACGCTACGATTTCTTACGCACTTCTCTTAGTGTTATATAATATTATTTAATAATTTAAAATTCAGTAAACACTTGAAAGTGGACGATTTTAAAATATTTCGCATTATTCATGAAAGTGAACGTCTTTATGTGTGATATAATACTTAATGTGTTATCGTCGAGCTTGGATCACAAATAATTTAAATTTGGTAGTGCACTGATAATAGAACCAGTCGACTAAAATAAGTTTTTACTTAATTTTTTTTAATTTATACAAAAAGCATTTAAAAGAAAATCGCCGATGACAATCAAAATGATCAAAATTTTATTACGGCCTAATATTAAAATCTAAATATATTTCTACGGTGGAGAAAGCTGCAAAAAAATACTTCTCAATTTTACATCCGTTAAATATGTGAAAAAAATGGAGTAACATTCCTCTTGACATTTCTATCAGTAAATGCGCGTCCATTTCGCACCAACACCTCGCAGCTCGCCGGAGTCCTGCGAGGCTTGCAAACTATCTTGCAGTTCCACAGATTCTCAAAATTCAACATGGACGCGACACAATTTATTTCATAGGCAGAAGATAAGGCGAAAAGCCCAAATGCTGCCAAAATCGCCTATCCTTAAAGCCTCTAGACTAACAAACATGGCTGACGTAAAAATTAGAAGACGGAGGTTATTAACCGTGCCGAAGTTAAAGGAGCTGTGTCTAGAAGTATTGTTGAATAATGTACGATGTACATTAAAAATAAAGTAAATTAATACACTCGTTTTATTCCGATCTTAATTCTTCACCGGTAAAATATACATATAAAATATTGAAAATAATTACGAAACAAAAATGGACACTTAGCAACACAAAGTAAATGATATAAATAAATTTAATATCTTTGCTCAACATAATAACACAATGGATACATTTGATTATATTTTGTTTATACAAACAAATACATTAAAATATTTTCTAAATTATACCATAAATTAAAATGTACTTTTTTGACTTGGAATAAATTCGGAATTAGTTTTTATAAAAAGTTCAGAATTTTGTACGATTTTTTATTTCCTCAAGAAGTTGGCCAGTTAATTTAATTAAAACTATACTTATCTGGCTGTTCTTAACTTTGTTATACTTTATGAATATATTTATTTATTCCATTAGTATAATGCGTATTATGAAATGGCTTAATAAACAAAAGTTGTATTTTAATAATCATAATGATCACGATAGCGAAATTTCCCAGCTGTTCAGGTCAGCGGAGATGATGTGATAGAATTGTACGGAGCTCCTTACGTCACAGTTATGGCGGGAAGCAGTAATTTTCCGTCTGACTGCGGTTTTGTGCTGTTTCTTCGGTTACGTTATAGTGTGCCTAATAAAAGTAAGCTAGTAGAAAATTATAATGTTCGCAAATGCAACGCCATGAAAGAAATAATTATGTTAACCTTGACTTTTGTACTAGAATATAAAATTTAATCTGTAATTTAACATGTTTTTTTAAAAGGAAGTGTTGTATTGCCTCGTTTTTTTTTTTGAGAATTTCAATTAAAAGAAAGCACTATATTCGAAATTTGAATAACTACGATATATTTTACACTGTTAATAAAAATGTTAATTTCGGAAATAGGTTGTTAACGGAAAATGCTAATGCTAAACATTTATTACGCTTCTACCTGATCTTCCTTATTAACACATTAAACACTGCAAGAGAACAACTGAAGACAGCTAACAATTATTAATGTTGATTAATTATCAACGTCTATCAATCGTTCATTACTAACATTGTTAATTATATATATTTAATATATTGCTTTTCCTCACAGCCCCAAACATTCGCACTCCAAATGGGCAATGGCGAGGAAGAGGGAGACCCGGTGTGGCCACGCGAGGAGTTGGGACCGACGGGCGTGGAGGATATGACCCGCCTCCACGACCTCCACGAGGCTGCTTTGCTCTGGAATTTGAAGCTAAGATACGAGCAGGGACTTATTTACACCTACGCAGGATCCATATTGGTAGCAGTCAACCCCTACCGGCCCGTAGACGCCCTGTACGGCCTACAGACGGCTAGGAGGTAAGAATCAGCTAAAAAAATTAATTATTCTAGCTTCGCGACTTGCTGCGACTACTGAACTTTCCGATAATAACACATCGATAAAATATATTTTTCTCTTTCTAACAGATATCGATTATGTATTCGATTGTTGTAAACAACTATAATAAATATCCATCGCCTTTAGTAAAAATGTATTTTATAAAACTAAAATTTGCTTTAACACATGGAACCTGTTTCTATTTATTTTATTGCGATCTTTGGTTCGTTCTTATCTCCAAACTAGAGTAAGTTTAAAGAACTTTTTATTTAAAAGAAAGAATTATTTAATATTAATGTATTACAAGTATAGTACAATGAAGCTTACAAATTAACAAAGAAAAATATTTTCATAATTAACATTTATTAAAATTCATTTTACACTGATTAGACATATGCAGTTCAATAGGAGCATGTAATCACGTAGGCGTTGACAAGTATTACTTACTCTTAACAAAGCTGGATTAGTTCCAAAACACGTATACGCGTTGAAGGTCTTAACTATTGTAACTGTGCCTTAAAACAATTAAAATGTCGTTAGACATTGAGTACGACGTACGACCTTGACACGTTTAATGTAATCTCTATGTCGTATTGTCTTAAAGTTTGACGTGGGCCCAATGTTACGGCGGACTGTAGTCTTATTAATCTTTTTAAGGACAAAGTTGTATATGATACAGCCTCAATATTAATTAAGTGTAAATTTGGATGCGAACTTACGAGTATAAGGTTAGTTCAAGTGTAAAAAAATTAACATATCTTGCACAGCGTTCGTCGCCTTACTTACCTCGTAAAACCACATATTCACTTAACACCAGGTGAGATTGTGGTACAAACCTATTTAATATAAAAAAATTGCATCTAAAAATATAAAATGCCAATTTTCGAAATAAGGATGTTGAAATAAAAATGAATCATAATTAATAGCAGCCCATCTCAAAAAACGATATTTTATGTGATACATCTTTGTAGTTATAATTGTAATTTTGATTATAATATACTGTTGTTCTCGAACCACTAAATCAAATAAACCTGTTGTTATTTGGTTACCTAACCTTCACAGTTGGAGTTACCTTCAAGGTTAAAGAATCCATGTCAAATCTTATCGTATACTACAGGTATCACGCAGCAGAAGCATTGGGTGACTTACCACCGCATCTGTTCGCCATAGCCGCCGCCGCGCGCTCATCGTTACCTCAGCCTCAAGCCATACTCATCTCGGGGGAGTCGGGCGCGGGGAAAACTGAATCCACAAAGTTGGCCGTTCAATTTCTCGCCGCGGTCGCCCCCGCACCACCGGGCAGGGCTCCAGTCTCCGAACAGATATTAGAGGCGGCGCCTCTGCTTGAGGCATTCGGAAACGCGAGAACACCAAAAAACCACAACTCTAGTCGATTTGGAAAACTTTTAGAACTATATTTCAAAGATGGTGCACTAGCCGGCGCCAGGGTAGCTCATTACTTACTAGAAAAGTCAAGAATAGTCACACAGTCGCCAGGGGAAAGGAATTATCACGTGTTTTATGAATTGTTAGCTGGATTGGATGAAGAACAAAGACGTTCAAGAGGTTTATTGACGGCTGAACATTACTTTTATTTGAACCAAGGTGGAGATTCCGGCGGTGCTGGCGCCGGAGCTGATTGGTCTGCTTTGTGCGGAGCTATGCAAGTGCTCGGTATCGGTGACGCAGAGAGAGAAGACATTATAAGAGTTTTGGCCTCAGTTCTCCATTTAGGAAATGTATATTTTCATAGAAGGCAGTTACGTCACGGACAGGAGGGAGTTCAATTGGGAGGTGGAGCTGAAGTGCGATGGGCGGCGCATCTATTAAAGGTCCCCGCTGAGGCGTTGGCACGGGCCTTAACCACGCGAGTCACAGCGGCGCGAGCTGAGCGCATGAGGTCGCCTTTACCCATAGATCAGGCTTTGGACGCAAGAGACGCTTTCGCCAAGGCTCTCTATTCATCCCTTTTCAACTGGCTCGTCCTGCGCATCAATTCGATTGTGCACCGCGCGGGTCTACATGACGCGCACCGGATCTCACTTCTCGACATCTTTGGTTTTGAAGACTTAGAAGAGAATTCTTTCGAACAACTCTGCATAAATTACGCGAATGAAACTCTGCAGCATTATTTTAATAAACATATATTCAAACTGGAACAGCAGGAGTACCAGAAGGAACGATTGGAGTGGTCAAATCTGACTTGGAATGATAATTCTCCAGGTACATTATCAAATTTTCATGTTCTTATTTTCACGCGACTGTTATTTAGTTAAGTTTGCTTTTGTTTATAGTAATTCAACTGCTCAGTAAGAAGCCAGTGGGTATACTGCACTTACTAGACGACGAGAGCAACTTCCCTAGAGCTTCAGATGCATCATTCCTCGAGAAGTGCCATTATAATCATGCTTTGAATGAATTATATTCGAGACCAAGACTAGGAGCTAACGAATTTGGGGTAAGTGTCGTTTAGAATAATTAAATTAGTATTTGAATTTTAAACTATTACAACGAAATAACAAGAATTATTGAGAATCAAAGTGATAAATGAATAGAATTTGATTATATGTAGTCATTCAACTTGCATCCCATTGTTACAAGTAGATGTATTCCCTTCCTCTAAAGAAACGTCGCATTACAAAATTTAAGATTATACACAAACGAGATCACATCAAGACATCTTGTAATAACATTGTTTATAATTGCTATGTAATTAGTTATCTTTCCAACGTTTTCCCGTTATTATTGGAAGTACTCACAGCAATTTTAATTATAGAACTATATGAAATGATTAATCTTTTCGTAAACAATGTGCCTCTACTATTTAGTAAAAACAATTCAATGAAGTTAAAGCACTGCCATAAATTCTGACTCTATATATAAAGACATTATAAGACTGTAGAATTGTGCTCAACTGTTTGGTCTGAGAGATGCATGTTGTTACTTCTCCCAGATCAAGCATTACGCGGGCCAAGTGTGGTACAACGTCGAGGGCTTCTTGGACAAGAACCGCGACGCACTTCGCGGGGACGTCCTAGAGCTGCTGTGTAGCAGTGACGTGCCGCTGGTTGCGGAGATGTCCGCCCAGCTGCGCGCGCAGCACGACGCCAACAAGACACTGCCGCGCGGCGCCAATGGGCGATTCGTGACTATGAAGCCCAGAACACCGACAGTAGCTGCAAGGTAATAGCTCCATCTGTCGATTTAACAAAACAATGTTATGTTATAATGCTATTAAAACTATCCTTTACTCTCTGTATTAGCCCTGATACTTAAAAGAATCTTCATAATGTTTTTATTCTTCTCAAAACTAGGTAACTACGATTCAGTTATATACTTTAAAGTCATATGTAAAGACATACAAATCGTATCGTTTTTGGTACCTTGAGTTTCATGCCTAATTCTTTTCAAAAGGGCCTACAATTTTGGAAGCGGCGTTAGAATCGTTTGACTATACAAAAGCGCCCGTATAGGCGTAATTAAATAAAGTGTATTTAAAATTACTATAAGATTTAATTTGAATTTGGAAATGAAATTTGAATTGGAGTTTTAATGTCAATTAGAGCTTATATTTAAACATTTGTCGTATTTAAACTGACATCTTTCCACGCCGGATCAGGTTCTCCGACAGCTTGCACCAGCTGCTGGAGTCGATGACGCGTTGCAACCCGTGGTTCGTGCGCTGCATCAAGCCCAACACGGACAAGTCGCCGATGAAGTTCGAGCTGCCGTGCGTGCTCGCACAGTTGCGGTACACTGGTATGCTGGATACCATCAAGATACGGCAGACCGGGTACCCCATACGGATACCTTTCCAGAACTTCGTGGAACGTTACCGGTAATTTACAGCATATTTTTTACTATAGTGCTTACCCGCTGGTCTTGTAACGTGGATTTCCCACACCGCAGAAGCAGTCTGTATGATGATAGGATATTTCGAAACCGCCTGATCGCTACCTACCTCAATATCAATCTGCCGCTAAAACAGGATTGCTGTGTTTCAGCTGTCATATTACAGCGTCATTATTCTTTATAATCAGATTAAATCAGGGTCAAGTGTGGGACGATAAAATATAAAACAAAATCTTCAGTGTTTCCGGCCACATAGGAGTCTTCGAGAGGAGATTAAATAGACTTCTTCTGGACTGGCGAGATCTACCACCATAGATTACGTCTTCACTTACCATCAAGTGGAATCCTGGTCAGGCGCTAGTCTATGTATTAAATAAAAGTTGACTGGTTATATAGTATTGCCGTGTTCCATCAATGATAGATGTAGTATTTTCCTTATAGTCGCGAATCCGGAAACCGCGAGAAAAGCGCAAGAGAAAAGTCATTAAATACGGGTTAACACGTCTCTTAAATTCTACACGGTGTTAAGTGACTTATAAGAAAAAACATGCTCGTCCAGACTCTCACAATCTTTATATGTCGTCATCATTGTCGTAACATGGCAATGCTTGAATGGTTTTAGATCTCGTCTTTGAATCTTATCAATTATATTCACGTTACAAGGGATGTGACTTAGTCACTATGCTGTTGAGACAGTTGTAGATAAAAGAAAACTATTTACACATAATCTCAGGACTATTAGAAGTACCAAGCCATTCATATACTTATAATGCTTTCTATATATGATAAGAAAGTTGTTGTTGCTGTCTCATAATTAAAATGAGGTTTACTTAAGACAAGGATATAAAAATGCTCTGCAATTGACCATCTAAAAAAATTTTAGTTTTAGGCCCTGTGTATATTTTAGTAAAGGAATTATAATCAGTTTTAGGCCCTGTGTATATTTTAGTAAAGGAATTATAATCAGTAGGTTCTCACTCAAACTAGCTTAAATTAAACTGCTTACCATCAGGTACTTACTGACGACGAACCCGCCGCGCTCGACGCCTTACCGCGAGATATGCAACTCAATTCTCGCCGAGATGCCGCCTACGGGTGCCGGTAAGTTAACTCGTGGAACAATCACATCGAATTGACGCCAAGTTAGTACATAGCCGATAAAAGACGAATGTGATTTTTTAACGTAGATAGGTCACTAACCCATGTTAGTTACCAATAAACGAACATGTCACTCATGTCTTAAATAATTCTTGTCATAACTAAAAAAGCAAGTTCATAACAATATTGTAAGTTCAAATTTTTTTGCCTTTCTAAGTAATGGCAAATATATTCACAGCCTATATATATATATATATGTATAATATAAGAAAACGTTATAGCCTGTTCGATACAAATCAATCACGCCCACATCATCATTGTTGCATGTGGAAGAAATACGATACATTGTATGCGTAATGAGGCATTTGTACAAGTAAACGAATTTGCAGTGGTGCGGATTTCCACGACACGGCTCTAGGCGAAATTTACACGTATTGTAGGCGCTGCTATCCGTATTGTTAGCGGAAAGGAACTGATTTGCTATAAAAATCGTTAACAGTATGCCGTCAGATGACAGCATGTCGTTGTCATGCGTAATATTAAAATGTAGTTCACGCACTAACGTGTCATTCAGGACTTACCACACAAACACCTACATTATAAAAGTTTTATCGATGTTAGTATTATACGGTCTTTTATTCAACAACCGATACGACTAAAAAACTATCATTTGATCACTGTTATTTAATACGCCCGTCACAAAGTTTAACAGACATCTACATAATAAAACATCATTAAATGATGTATATTTTCTCATTTTATGTCTTAGTGAACTTTTTAAAACTTTGTATTAGATATAATCGATTAATTTTAGTGTACATTATTATATAAATAGAGGATACCGCCATTTTTCTTTTGTGACAACCGACGTATTGTGGATGAACATGCTTCAACGTGTACATTTTCATTGTCACTTTACATTATATGAAATCGGTGTCAGATGTTAGCTCATTCCCAATAAAAAAATTACGTTTTTTTTTGTCTCCATTGTCGTTTCAAGATATTGAGTTAATTATAGTTTATTAATTTTATCACATTGACGTTCACATATTTCTGGTATTTTTTTTATGTCTGGTACGGGACGAATTGCCACGAAATTTTTAAATTTCATAGACATTTTTGAGAAATCATATGGGATAGGTTCTGAATATAATACAAGAACATTTAAACGCTTAAGTTTTATATTATTACTAAACCAGAGGCACTAAAGGTGTTTTAATAATTTTTTGGCATTAAGAATGTCACAGATTTGGTTCATCTGTTACGTTTCAATTGTACAAAATGACACCATTGTGGTAACCGGACGTCGTCAATGTTATTTTAGTAGGTGGAATTTTTGTCTACATAATGATATTGCCACCGAATGTACGTAATGTAATAAAATAATGTTATACAGCGTTACCCTAACGAGCCTTACGCACTGACGAAGCATTGGGGAAAGTGTTACAGATGTTGTTACGTGTGAAATTGCTTACCGAGAAACTGCATAACGCGCTATAAAAATGTACATACAACGTTTCACGTCCCTAACTGTTTTTCACATATCTTACCATCTTAAATGTTATTTTAAGAATGGTAATTTGACTGCCTCCGTGGCGCAATGGTTTACCACATGCTTCGTATGACGGAGGTAATAAGCCATACCCAGGCCACATGAGCAGCTAACTTGCCTGACTAGCTACCTCAGTTATTGTCAATCTGCAGCCATAACAGCATCGCTGAGTTTCGGTAATCATAAATTTGAGAACCAGAAGTATTCTGGTCGAGCACAGTACACCATTTGCGGCCTCATTGTCAATCAATTAATATCAGATTAAAATCGTTAGATGTTACATGACAATAAAAAAATAAGGTGTCAGTTTCTTAGATGAGTTCGTTGTGATATATTGTATAGGACGCTCTGAGATATGGCGCAGAAACAATCCACGTAGTGGTTGGTACAAGTTAAAAAGAAGTGGCCGAAGATCGTGCTAAGTGGCGTGCATTTGGAGACGTCCAACAAAAGATTAATATGGCCTCATAATGAAGACGAGGAATGTAAATTATATCAGGGTCGTGCCTGTTGGGAAAGCCTGAGCACTTATCTATCTATGTAAAAAAAAGTTAATACATGATTTTACTTTTTAATTTGTTAAGCTTTATGGATTTGTTTAAACTTCGTAGCAATACAGATTTAATAATTTTAGTGCACTATATTACTTAAAGGGCGGTATATTGGTGTTTTGGAGCTTGTATGGGAGAACCGCCACACACGCATATATGTATAAATTTGTGTATGTTTCAGCGGGTGCAGACTTCCAGTTGGGTGCCGCACGTGTGTTCGTCCGGGAAGCGCTGCACAGAGCGCTGGAGAGGGCGCGAGCAGACAAGCTGCGGGCAGCGGCCACAGCGCTGCAAGCGCACCTTAGGGGCTACTTAACCAGGTTACGATCCATTTGATACTACTACGTACACGTGACTTAGTACGCCTGTATTATAACAGAACAAAACATTCACTCTTATCATCCCGAACAAATGAAAGATTTTCTCCCATATACTTGTTAAAAAACATCTTGAATATTAAACGAAGTAATTAGCTATTGTAACTAGATATCACAAAAGCCCGTTTAGTACCTTTTGATCATAGCAACATACAATGAGACAAAAATAATTAACAAAAACACATAGTTGTTTTGACCTCTAATATCGTTTAACGGTTACAGAAGGAGTTTCTAAAATATATTCATTGTACGGTACGTACGGACACTGTCTCATAAAAACCATTTTTGTAAAGTTTTATGTGAAGTTATTGATTATTGCGCTACGTCACGGAAAGTTTCTAATTGCTTTAATATACAAGAATTTGTATATAACACCACAAATATAAAACCTACAATTTGTATGATCTTACCGTAATATGTCCCGTAAAATAACGTCATCATATCACCAGATCACACGGACTTAAACTGGTTGAATGATTTATATTCAATTAAATTTACGATTAGCGTTTTTGCTATCACTTTTGGTGAGTTCATCATTAGATGAAATCATCCTCGCGTCATCACAATCTATACCTGCCAATCTTTTAAAAAGATAATCTGTTAAATAAGATAAAAAAAATTAAATAACAAAAAATATGAACCTTAACAACAACAGTGGCCCCATTTTATTATGTAGATTAAATTATTGACATCATCATCATACAAGAATAAAGTTTTGTTTTAATTATAATAAAATAGATGCATTGTGGAGCAGAGGTAAAAATTTAATAAAATGGCGATATGTGAACTCTGTTATTTAATAATTATGTAAACATTCACAGTTATTATTATATTTGACGGCTAAATAGCTACATGTTGTAGATGAAATAAATTAATTTTATCTCTTTATTAAATTTATTATGAGTTAAATCTTATTAATGGTCGGTGTTCATAATTTCGCTAAGACATGTATTCCATAAGAATAGATTGTCGAGCATTAGCTACACAAAACTAACTACAAAAAAGAGATTTAACATAAAAATATTTGTTTAAAACGGAGTAATTGTCATATCCTGCGGAATGGAATTATAATAAATACAACTATTCATAACAATACAGAAAAACAGTTAAAATACACTTGCATGGGTAGTCTAGTGTTAAATAAAAAAATATATTAGCTAACATTTAAAGGGACATTGACAGGAAACGGTACGCTCAGCTGCGCGAGTCCGCGATCCGGGTACAGTCGTGGTGGCGAGGGGCGCGCGAGCGGCGGCGGTACGTGCGCGCGCGCCGGGGCGTGGTGCGCGCGCAGGCGCTGGTGCGCGCACGCAGGGCCAGGCGCCACGTCGCCGCGCTACGCGAGCAGAGGAACGCGCAGCGGCGCAGGCTCGAGGCGCAACAAGCCGCTGCTAAGTAAGCGTTATTAGAACAATAATGTATTTTATTCCACAAAATGATGATACCATTATCAACAATACACTTATTTCATGAGCGATTGGCTAATAGTTGATTTCGTGATGTTTTTTTACCGAAAATGAGCTAAAACTTAACTAAAATTTTACCTCATGTTAATTGAATGAGGCCGTAGCCATATGGTGAATCGTGTTCACCCAGAATACTTCTGTTTCTCACATGAATGACTACCGGAACACAGCAATGCTATTATGGCGGTAGATTTGCATTGAAGGTAGTAGCAAGCCAGGCAGATTCGAAAAACCCTGGCGACCCATCCAGACTCCGCTACTATTGTGGCTCGAAAATCGAACCCGAGAAATACGCGATACAAGGCAAGCAGGAACACCACTGCGCCAAGAAGGCAGTGTAAATAATATGTTGTGATAATATGTTATGATAATAGGACTGTAGATAATGAAGCGTGTACATCAAGAATACTCTAGCTCTCGTGTATATGACCGTCAGAACACATTAATATTGTTATAGCGGCAGCAAGCCTGACGAACTGGCAAAGAAATGGATTAACCATCACCACCCAAACTCCAATTTTCACGTTTCTGGAATCAAATGCTGATTACCTTAACTTCATCTAAACTAATGTAAACATAAATGATAGGCGACACCTTCACTTACAACCGAGTGAGATTGTAATCGGGCGCTAGTCTACATAGACTATACTATAAAATTATAGAATCTGATAAACAAATACAAATTAAATAAGAAAACTTGGAGACATTCCCGCTTTGTATAACAGGAGACGTGCGGCGGAGCAAAAAGCGAAGGCTGAGAGTCTACAGGTGCTGGAAGTGCCAGCCGAACTGGCGTTCATACTGTCCAAAATCGATGAATGGCAGCCGCCGCATACCGAGAAGAATATAACTAAGGTTATATAACTTAATGTCATGTTTTAAGATTTAACCATTCGTTTTTATTAAATCTATAAATTACAAGCACAAACTATTAAGTATATTACATATATATTATATATGTAAGTCGACTTAGAGGAAAAATATTTCCTGTGTTTTTAACATAATAATTTTATATTAATTCTTATATCTCATGTTGTAATATTTTTATCAGAATCAAAGTTCTATTAAAGGTTTTAACCCGAATCCCGAATATGTCGGGCAAAATGCACTGATGGATTTTTTCCATCAAACACTTTTTTTTTCTTGCTATATACTGGATGCTATATATAGCTCCCAAAATAAAAACTAATGTTCCTTATTTATAAAAAATTATTTCCCAACCGACCACGGAAAATCTTCTGACGCAGACGACACTTATAAATGATCTGTTTTTTAATAATCCTTTTTAATTATACAGACTAACACTTGACTGCAATCCCACCTGATAGTAAATGATATGTATGATTGTAAATGGCGTTAGTTTATTAGTATCGTTGATACTAAAAATGTATTAAAACAACGTTAGGATAGAAATACCTAATTTCGCGGTAAACACGCTTAAATAAATAAATAAACACAATACAGGTGTCGGGCGACGTGTACGCCGAGGATGAGCGAGTGCAACTGCCCAAGGACCTGCAGCAGTTCGCTTTCTCCAAGTTCAGCTCCGTGTACTTTGCAGATGGCGGCCAGCTCAGTCCAAAGAAGCATCCCATTACTAAGCCATTCCTATCTAAAGCAGCCGTTAGGTTAGTTTTAATATGTATTAACACTGACGTTTACATATTTCAACATATTTTATGTTTGGCGCTATCGTCATTGTCATGAATTTTTTAATTTCCATAGATGTTTTTCAGAAATCAAATGGAATGTTAAGTCAAAGTGTAATAAAAAAAACTTTTGTGGCCCAATTTTGATCTTATTACCAAAGCGAAAGACAACAAATATTTTATGGGTTTTTGGCCTAAAAGACAGCACAGACTTGGTTTTTGTGTTCAATGAATATTATTCACAATTTGACCATTAGAATCAAATTCCTTGGTTTCTATAAAGCTATTTAAGATTTCTGTTATAAACATAAAGAATATATGAGACTTTAAATATTGTTTGATAATTCCAGAGATCAAGATTTTAACGATGCTGTCGCTATATTTAAATTAATATTGCGTTGGTGCGACGAGTCAGCCGCCGGAGATGAAGCCAGGCAAAAGGTTATGTGAAGTAGCTTAAGTGATACTTTATATTAAAGCGGCTATTACGTCACTAGATTAGAATAGCTATTAAAATTCGGGTATAAATGATTTTTCTACTTGGAGTCCTAATTGACGAAATCTTGTTTTGAAATAATCTTATACTACATACACAGTAATTATTAATTTTTTAGTTTTGTTTCAAGTTTAAAGTAAGAAATAAAATTTTGAAACAATTTCTTAATAGATATAGATTCAAAGTTCTGTTAATACTTTAAAGTTGGCTGTTCTATAGTAATTTGGAGAAGTCGAGAAAAAATATTGGTTTTAAAAATTGTTTAAAATATTATGTCAAAATAATTTATATCTTCTGTTATAGGTGTTAGCAGACTACATAGCCTCGCGTGGGTTGGCCTCCAGGGGTTTGCGTGATGAGATTCTGGTGCAGCTGTGCAACCAGGCCAGTGGGGATTCTGCTGAGAGGGTTTGGAAGTTGGTCGCTCACTGCCTAGCTTCTTTCCAGCCAGGCCCGGGGTTACACAAGTAAGTACATTAATGTTAAAGGAAACTTAAATCAATAAATATAATTCATTTTTATTAAAATAAAGTACATTTTTTGTTATTAAAAACATATTGAAGTTGTATAGTATATAACTAATTGTATAATTCGTTACGTACTATAATGTTTCCCAACAGTGTTGTACACAAAATACTTGCAATTTTTCGTAGATGAAGGAGCAGAAAATAAGTTTTATGTGGTAAAGAGTGTTTATTGTGGCTTAGACACCCAGATACGTGTTTACAACAGTGTTAGTAAATTTTTCACATAAATAATTTTCCCTTATCTAGATACTTGTTGCGTTTGATATCCGAATCGACGAGCGGGCGCCTGCGCAACCGGCTGCTGCGGCTTGCGTGCGGCGGGGAGGCGACAAGCGCGCGCGCCTCGGGCGTGCCTCGCCGAGCCCCGCCCACCACGCTCGAGTGGCGCGCCGGCGACAACGCAAGACCCGCGCTCCCACTACGACTCTACGATGGTTAGATATAACGTTCAAAAATTAATATTTTAACATTTCTCGCTACCATTTCGTTCATCAGTTTCACGATTTTTGTTAATCAATCATGATGACATGAATGACCGATCACCATAAAAATAGCATCTAGATACATTTTTTCATGAATGATGTGTTTTTTTTTTTGTTATTTTTTGTTTAAATTAGCCACAAAGTAGCGCTATTGTATTTAAATTTAAACACCGTTAAAATAATCGAACTACAGTTCGACGACATTGATAATCGATAAATATTAGCCATCCGTTTTAAGTTATGCATCTATATATATACTCAGGTGGGACATCATCAGTATAGTTTCACTAGAAAGTTGATTGAATGAGAATGTGATTTTTTATTTTTAATTGTTACAATATTATATATACCTTAATAGTATTATAAGTATTGGTGTTCTGTGTAGATACGTTGATTCATGTGTGTGTGGACGCGTGGACAACGTGCGAGCGAGCTGCCGCCGCCGCGCTCTCGGCCGCTGGTCACCAGCGCGGCCTCACCGGCTGGTCGCTCACTATGGAGCACAACGGTCAACTTACAGGTGACATTATTTTTATATACTCAATGTTTTACAATGCGACTATATGCGTGATGTTCTGAGGGGAGAAAGTAACTCAAGCTTAGAGGATAAACTTTGAGAGATACTTTTAATGGGAAATGTCGATTTCGAATCTGTAAATTTATATAAAATATTCCTAAAATTTATAAGTTCAATTTTGTTACAAAGAATTTTTCACAACGTTCAATCTACTCTTAATTTTATTGAGGACCAACTTCGAAGTGTACATGTCTAAATTAAAAAAGAGAACAATAAAAATCGGAATACTCTGTACAAGGTTGTATCAAAGTCATTCATAGAGAATAAATAAAAAGAAAATTATTTACAATAGTTATAAAGCATTAATTAAATAAATTAATACGATGGATGAGAGGGGGAGGGGGTATTGTTTGTGTGTTACAGCAGTTATTACTTTATTAAAATTATATTCCGTCGTACAGAATGGTCAGGGTGTGAGTACGCGCTGGATGCGGTTGGCGAAGTGGAGACTTGGGCAGCACTGAGCAGCGGGCGCAGCGAGCCGCTGCGTGCGTCGGCGTCGCGCCTCGCGCCGCCCGCACCCCCACCGCGTGCCTCCTCCGTCGACACCGAGCGAGCAGCGCGCCCGCAGGTACCGAAATATATCACTGAACTACTGCGCCTGCCTCTACAGGCGCGGTAGAAGCGAACTCGATTCCGAGGCCACGTAGTAGTAAAACTTGAATGATGGTTGGGTTTTTGAAACCCGCCTGCCAGCAGCATTTTTTGTGTTCTAGCCGTCATACATATGAGAGCCAGGGTGTCTTTAGCGAGCACGCTACACCATCTACGAACTCATAGCTACTTTACGAAATGTGAAATTTAAATAATCGAAAAAATTATAACCGAGTAAATTAAGTACATAAACTATATATATTTATATACTATCATATGGGAACTTTCTTAAAAAACCGTTTAAAAAAAATAGTTTTTAATTTTATTTATTCGCACTGTGGCTCTCATCTTTAACACAGTTCAACCTATCGGTACATACTAATTGTCTGTTTTCATCATTATAATGAGCACATGTATGTTTGTAATCAATATTTTATTCTCACCCAAAAATTACTTTCCAAAAAATTAACCCTCACTTTAGTTTTAATGACGAAAATAACTTTTAATGAGTTTTATATTTCAAACAGGTGCCACCTCCGGAGCCTCCAAAGTCACGCTCTCCAAGCATTCAGCGCATGCTTGAAGATTCTATGGACGAGGGATTGTCTGAATATAACTGGAAAATGGAACAAGAAGACTCCCACACCATCAATAAACATTCTAACGATTACTCTAGAAAGGTATCCCATGACATTTTGTCGCGGGAGTCTGCATTGAACGAGCGATATTTTGAACAACAATCTGACAAAGTCCGTAGCAGATCATTAGATAACCTTCTAGGCGACAATCCTCAACCACAACCATCTAAATTAGCTGATTTAGGACTGTCTCAGTCGCGATTAAATGATCGTTATCACTCGGTGGAAAGGTTAGGTGGGGTCTCGAGCGTGATTAGTAGTAAAGGAGCAATGGAGATGGAATATGGAACTGGATCAAGAGCAGTACCATCACGCTATATAAAGTCCCAGTATGCTGGTAAGCGGGCGCCTGCTGGCTCGCAGTCTAGTCGTGCATATATTGAGAAGAGCTCCGAATTTGGAGGGGTCAGGTATGTTTTAGAGCAATATTACTTTTAAGAACTAATAATACTTTCCAAATGGTATATGGACCCTGTCACCTATCACTACCATCGTCAAAACTTTATTGCTTCCATTGGCCGTTCTGTTATGTAATAATTCTTTTTTTTTTCCGTAGGTCATCTGCAATGTCAGACACTTCTGAAGCTCCGAGCTTAGCTTCTCATGTCCGTCGAGTCCGCGTGCCAAGTCAGGCTTCCGACGTCGACCAGTTTCTGGACGATTTATTCTCGCCTGTTCTCGATCCTAACATTGATGAGATGTCAGATGCGCGGTCTTTAGCCGCCAGCATTAAAGGCGGTAGAAAATACAACGAATTTATAGACAATATATTAAGCTGTGAATACAACGAACAAATGGAAAGTCTTAACAATGTCGCAGATATTGGACGCTTGATTAAAGGAGGAGGGAAGGAAGAGAACAGGAAAACTAGCAGAAAAGAATCTAGTGTTGGTTCAGTAGACGATTACATCACGAATCTTTTCGATCCAATATTCATGAACGATAGTTTAAAGCGGCTAACAGACGGAGAAGGTCTTTCTGGGGCCATAAAAGGCGGAGGGTCTACTCCGAGAGCGGCTTCAGCATCAACTTCCGCTCTGAGCTTTGGAGCATTATCTTTACCACCGTCTATGCCGACCATGCCCACCATGCCTACTATGCCAGCAACCCCCGAAGCTTTAGCGGCTGCTTTAGGCTTGCATTTGCCACCTCCTGGTACAGTCGATATAAACGCCTACCATCAAAACTTACAACGTGCATTTCTTCAAAATGCCATGGCTCAAAATTTACAAATTCAGCAACAATTATTAGCTCAAAATCAGGCTTTGCAAACACTCCTCGCCGGTCAAGTCGCAGAGCCTTCCGATTCAGTACCCACTTCACCGGTACGGTCGTCAACCGTTGTTCACGCTCAAGTTCACTCTCCTCCTAGAAATGCCGTTAAATCAAGGCGAGAATCTAACGAGAGTTCAACAGGAGCCCCTCCTCCCCCTCCACCACCCATGCCTCCACCGCTGCATGATGGCGATCCTTCCGAAGCTAGACCATTTATGGATCCATACGGCCGAGCAAAAACTGTTCGAATTGGTAAATGGAGGTGGCCACCGCCGAAAGATGCTGTTAATCCCGAGTCGCCCCAAGATTTTACAAAGTTCAAGATGCGTCAAATTCAAAGACGTCACACGCCGCAAGCGCAGACGAATGGTCATGAGCATGAACCGCCTCGTGGTAGATCACGCTCAGAAGCCTCTCCAAGTATTGAATGGGAAGAGTTTGAAGTGGATCCTCGAAATATTTCGCCCAGCAGAGAGCCTCCATCTCAACGAACAGCGAGACGAAGTTTTGAGATCGGAGCACAAAGGCCTTCACCTGGCAGTGTAGGAAAGTTGAAACTTAGCTCTGAAATGAGACAGAGACTTGAACGCGTGACCGCCAACCATTCTGTACGAAGCTCGTCTTCCGCAGCGGAAACACCTCGTACAATTAACAAATTGGAGGATACCAGAAAGTTAATGTTAGAACGTCAGCTAGGAGGAGGAAGATGGGACGCTCCTCCACCTCCGTTACCACCAGCACCGCCCGGTCCGGCTCCACCACCACCTAAATCTCCCCCCACTCCTCCCGATAGACCTGCACCCCCGCCACCGGTTCCCGACACCTCTTTCGCACAGCTACGTCGTGACCGAGACACATTTGGAGTACATCAAAACAGAGAAGCTGACGACCGTAATGCTTTCTTGGCTAATTGGAGCTCACGGAGAAAAGAGGAGACTGACTCATCCCAAGGCGATGACCTGGCATCTCGCTTCTTAACAGCCGACCGAAGAGAAAGGCGCATGAATGACTGGGGAGATGAATCTGAAATCCGCGGATATAGTGAAGAAAGACAAGAGCACGGTAGGGACGAATGGGATTCGGAATCCGGTATGGACACTCCTGACAGGCGTGATATGCGTGACAATTATTCGGGTCGGGAAGCGTCTGAGATATACGAGATCCACCCAACAAGAGCTGAAAGAAGAAAAGAAGAAAACGACATGGCGGCAACCTTTGATCGCAAGCGTTCCTCGTCGTATTTCGACGAGTTTGAACGTTTCGATGGTAGGAAGAATTCTAGAGATATGTTAGTGGGACGCATAAGAGAAAGTCCTCGATCGGAAATTGTGTTCCCGCCAGATAATAATGAAATTTCGAAAAGAACGGAGAGAGCAACATTTAAAACACACATGGCCCAAAAAGAAAGGGATAGAAAACTTGAAGCGGAAAGAAGACACTCGGTTTCTACTCATGTTACGGACCGGACCGAACACATAGAACGTAAGTCATTAAAAATATCGAAATTGTATGTTGTATAATGAAATATTATCGAAGTAACTATGGCCATAGATAATTGCTTATAATATAGATTAACTAAATAATTTTTTCCCCGTAGGCGATGTCCCTGCGCCAGCAGCTTTACTACCGTCAGATCGCGTATTCTTAACGTACACGCGGGTACCGTGGAAACTGCGTGTGCGCAAAGAAGTATTCACGCCATTAGAAACATACAACGAACCTGCTATCTTGGACTTACTTTATGCGCAAGTTAGTATTCCTTGTTCACCTCCGATACAAAAACGTAGCTACTTTTATTACAATAGAATAGAGAGAGATGGAAGTTTTCATTGAAGTTTTATTGATTGATATGATCAGAATGAACACATGACACAGTACATTGACATATGAAGATGAAGTAAGTGGTTTATAATAATTATGGGCAACTATCGTAATACGTCGGTTGAATTTTTTTTATACCACTTAGGTGGCAGACAAGATTACAGCCCGCCCGATAGTGAACGGTTATAGTAGCCTATAGGCGCTTG
Organism: Pharmacophagus antenor; assembly: GCA_018245475.1. Lineage (NCBI taxonomy): Eukaryota > Metazoa > Arthropoda > Insecta > Lepidoptera > Papilionidae > Pharmacophagus > Pharmacophagus antenor. Next base: position 65,914 of record DWQX01000053.1, read on the forward strand.
CAAATATCAAAGGCATTACGAGCCCTTTGTTGACCCAAAGAAACCTAATCTCTCTTTGTAAAGGATTCCATATTTTGGGTAGCTCTTGAACGGTCAAATACCAGTAAGAATGACAGTTGAACAATTTGTCTACCAGATCGTGAACGATATAACATCGAACATGCCATCGCTTCGCATCAGCGCGTCGGAAAGGCGCGCGGGGCAGGCGTGGCTGCGCGCGCAAGGCGGCGGGCCGGTGCGTGCGCACGCCAAACGCGCGTGCGTCGAGATGGCGCGCGGCTGGCCATTCTACTTCGCGAGACTATTCTCGGCACGGCTGCAACCAGGCGAGAGCGCCGTTCTAGCCGTCTCGCACTCAGCCGTCGTGGTAGGAGTCAAAGGTGCGAGAACACCACAGTACTTTGATTTTTTTTCTTTAACGCCACCTCTCCGCTTCCCACCCGTCCATTTAGCAACTTTGATTTTACAAAGATGGTTTTCTATTTTCTCTTACTTGATAATACATATCTTTTATTTTGAAGTTTTGGAACTTTTATAGGTATATCTACTCTAATTTACTCGTAGTGTTTTTTTAATACATTGGCGAGTGCTTGACCTCCTTAAGTTTGCGATAAGTTTGATGAACTATCATTTTGAATATGTGTATGAATTTTATGTAACATAAAAAATAGAAGTCATTAAATAATTCGGCGGCTTTGTAATTATATTAATTTCTTAGTGATTATAGTTATTAATGTATTATTATCTTATTATGAATAATATGAATAAAAATCTTTTATATGAATTATATAAATCAAAATCGCTGTTGTCCGTCAGGCCCCGCCGGACTGTCCGTGCGGCGCACGCTGCTGCTGGGCGGGTTACGCGCGTCCGCGCCCGCGCCCGCCACACTGCAGCTGACGCCCGCGCGTGACGCCCCGCTGACGCTGCACGCACCACTCGCACACCACGCGCACGCGCTGATCGCCGAGTTCGTGCTACAGTACTCGCAGGTATGTAACTTATAATAAAATCGAGATTAGATCCTCTTTGGAGGCGAAACGAAGGTTTAAAACCTCTTTAAATGGATGTACTTTTTGTTTTTAAAATTTTCTCTCAAGTTTATATAGGAAGCAAACATGAATGAAAATGTCAAGAAATGTGCTTACTCCCATCACAAAAGGTCGGCTACGCAGCTGCGACCCTCCGACCGTTACAACGATAACCACTTTCCACCACAAACCGCACACTCGTTTGTCTACTCTGGCTGTAAGAAATAAATAATTTTTTTTTTCAATGATTTAATTTACATAAAGCTGTATAAAACAATATCTACATTTAGGAAATATTTATTATTTAAGGACATTTTCGCAAATGCATTGATATTTAATAGTAAATGTTGAAATTCAAATAAAATATACCATCGACTGAAACAAAAATTTCACGTACTTCTAAGAAGAACATTTAATTTGTTTTAATAACCTCATCAGTAACTAGAAAAAATTGACATTTCTTAGATTTTTAATAACCACTTAAAGTACCATTGATAGGGTCTTTCCATTTAAAAAATATTATCGCTCCAACCGTATCATAGCTACGATACTAAAAATACAAATATGCAGATACAAATAATTATTAGACAGGTAAATAAATGCTTAACGTCCCAATTTTTAGATGGTGCTTGAAAATAATCTTTGTCAAGAATTAAATAGTCAAGTATTATAAAGTTACGTAACTGTTTAAGAAAATAGAACATGCATTTTTTTGGTATCGAGGTTTGAGGAGGGGAAAGTCTTTCAAGAGAATACCTGCATTCTAAGGGATTTCAAGTTTATGTTTACCTACTTCCATTCAAAACACAACTTCGGCACCATCATATATAACATGTCTATGTTACGTAAATCAACCCACAGATATGTAAATCGAAGCAATAGAAATATGAAGTCGTATTTAAATTCATTTCTTGATTACGTCTTTGTGAATTCCAAAACAAAAAGTTCAACTGATTAATGAATAGGCATAATAAGTCATTTCGAATTTTGAAAGCTATTACAAATAATTTGCGTTTGGCAAGCCCTGTTTGAACAATGAATATCTTCTATACAAATTTAGACTGTAAAATGAGAAGCTCAATGACTATATTCGTTTGCACAACTTTCTTTAGCAATTTAATTTATGTGCCAGAGACATACATGATTCGGCGATAATCTATTGGTAGAGGCATTAAAAAAGTAAAATCTTTACACGTTCAGAATAAACAAAAATTAGTCCCGACTTCCGAAGTTACACAATAAGTTCTTTTTAAACTGATTTATGTAACCGATTACGATTAATTTGGGTCCATTCCGTGAAGGTTTGTAACTTTTGGCATATATTAATTTAGAAAATGGGCGAATATGTCTTTATTTATAAAAATTGGTATAGCTTGCGTATTATGTTTTACATTCAACATTCAAGTTTTATTATCAAAGTACTTCAACACGTTGCAGTTGCGTGCATTATCAATACTGTATTGTGGAAGACAACAAAATGCATGTGATTAAACTTTTTATAGGAGCATAAATTGTAATATAGGCGAAATAGACGTTAGTTAATTGTCCTTCTCATAAATGAAATTCAAATGAGCGATATCGTCATGGTCATAGGTGTTGCTATTAAAAAGTATTATTCAAATAAAAAATTACATTATTCAAATGCGTTTAACGTATTTACGTAATCGGCCTACATAACTTGACATAATATTATTATCTTATGTCGTCAGTTGTGTGATTTTCAGCTTGAATATCTCTTAGTTTGAATACAAACACTCTTAAGATATTAACCTAAAACAGAAACACGTTACATTCTTTATCCTATTGCACAGTTGAAACTTTTGGAAATAGTGCAAATAATCCTGGATTTTTTGAAGCCTTTTAAAAAATTTGGTACCTCCTAATGTTTTTTAACTTTTGATATTACAATCAATGTTTACTTTTTATTATTTTCAAGTAAATACAAATAATAAAATAGTGTAGTTATACCCATTACTCCAAAATTAATCCTTTCAAAAATGTTCCTCGTAATACTAACATTTTCCCCATAATCTGGCAATAAATTTCTTTTTTTTAAATATATAGACCAGAACCTGATCATGACCTCACCTGATATTAAGTGGAGATTTAGTTTTTGGTGGCAGATCACAACAGTCTAAAAGTTGCCTATACATTTCTCTTGAAGGCCCCAACGCCATGTCTGAACGGAAACTGAAAGCACTTTCCTTTCGACATTTCATTTCAATAAACATAAACAATTCGTAAAACAACTTCGTCATCCGGTCGGTTATCGATCCATTTATTTTGGTACATTCTTATTTACGTAACGTGTGACGATAAGTTTCATCGCAATCTCGGATTCGAAAAAAAAAATCATTTTAATAAAAAAATCACTTCGCAATTCTCAATCACGACCTTTTTGTTTATTTTAAAACTCGTTCTACCAGCCTGACAGAAATAGTCGAATTAAAGTTTGAACTATTAAATTTTATATTTTTTTTTTATGATAATATATTTAAACACATGAACTAAATAATTCCAGAGCCTTCTAAGGTGTCTGAACTGTGTATAAAAATAAAATCTAATAATACGTCAACAAATTCGCCATTACAAAGTGTTTGCGAATCGGAATTGTTGATTTAAAAAATAAATTTCAATAATATAATTATGGGTAAGAGGGTAACATTTTCAATAGCAAACCCAGCTCGATTGTAAGAAATATATAAAAACTCTTATTTCATCCAAATGAATTTTATATCTACCGATATAAACTGCGTGATCAAAACAGACCGACAACCTATACTACTACCAAACAATTTGTAAATTAATTAATCACGTGCTATGTTAAATTTTGTTTACTTTCTGAAACTGATAGCTATGGGAAGTCTATTAGTGCCGATCTTTTCTTCTTATATTAAACATTCGATTTATGACTATGTAAATACTTTCTTAATAACGATACGATGGTGTGTGTGCACACATAGGTACAGATTACTTGTAGAATTATCTTGAACTTATAGGGATGGCAAGATGTTAATTATATAACGGAACAAATTATAAAGTTTAAAAACTTTAGTTTTATGTACCCATACGTAATCTTTAACTATTTGATGGTTAATCATTATTTATTTAACATTTTTTAAGTAAAAAAAAAAAACATCTTTTGTATTGTTGGCCGTAAAATTATCTATAAAAGTAATTTCAAAGTGAATGGAAAAGTGTCTGTGGAATTGCAAATGTACATATTCATGGTAAGGTGTAAATAAATATTCTACATTTTTAATCCATAACAGTTCATTCTGCCTGGCTAGCTACCACCCTCAATTAAAACATGCCGCACTAACACCATAGCCGTATTCTGGCAGTAATACGTGTAACAGCCAGAGTATTTCTAGCGAGCACACTTCACGATCTTTGGCGCCATCGTCACTTAACATCACATGTCTATTGAGGTCAACTGTTAGCCCATTGCCGATGATGATAATAATAAAAAAATTAAAATAATCCAGTCGATGTCATCCCGGGCACAGTAAACCTAAAGTAAATTCTTTCGATCAGTGAACCCGGGGTAGCGACGAGCATCGATATGGCTCCCGTTAAAGCGAGCGAGATGAGGGGCCCGTTACGCTGACCGCGCCGAGTTCCGCTACACACGGCCGCCCGCCTTGCGAACGAATAGCGTGCGTTAATACTTCCTGATTTTTCCCCCCACTTTAAAACGTGCCACCGCTAGCGTTTACTATTTTACGTATTGCTTGTTTTTCTTTGGAAATATCTCGAGTCGAATCTTAATTAATAACTACTTCCGGGGTGCAGTAGTTTACGGTTTACCGCTTCCTCTGTCATATAGCTCTCTGGCGTCCGCATTGGTAGTGGAGTTTAGCGTTTGTCTATCGCCCACAATGTCAATAAGCGGCCATAACAGCATTTCGTGTTCCGACTGTTATAATTGTAGAAGCTTGAATATTCTAGGGCAGCATGCCTCACCATCTACATGTCGATTAACATTATCTGAAATTGATATCTATTGTCAACCCATTCGCAATTAAATAAAATGCAAAAAAAAATGATCACATTTGATTGAAATACAATCAAATTGTATTTCAAACAAATGTATTTTAAAACCGAGTAACGATAAAAGCTCTATATAATTTTTCCACTTCTGCAAAATTGTTTAAAACTTTAAATTCGATTGATATATATATATATATATATAT
>DWQX01000054.1:0-70570 GCA_018245475.1 Pharmacophagus antenor
TTATTAATTAAGATATATCATATAATACTTTAATAGGTTTAGTTTAGTAGTAGTACTCCACTAAGCATAACTCAACCATTTACAGACGTTCACATTGGCTGATCTGCCACTCCGGCTGGTGTTTTACAACAGTCTATTATAATGTTAGATTAGAATCATACACTGTGCGTTACTGAAACATCAAAATCTCTGCGGTGACGACTGGCTTGCGTTCTGCGGTTGCTGTTTGCAGATAGCCTTTTGTCACAATTCAGCGAGCATAGCTTTATAAAGCGATTGCGGTGGACGAAACGTTTTCAGTAACGTGCAATTTCAAATATCACAGCAGAGCTGCAACTTTCCGCTTAAAAATAACATTTATTTATCCTCGATAAATATTGACGTTGACTCCTATACGCAAAGAAAATATGTACGAGTATACATAATATATAAAGCGCCCTTCTTCCAAAGGACTGACGAACTAATGCAAGTGACTGGAAGCGATAAGATAAAGAAAGTAGGACAACGCATATAATCGACAACATTCCGAAAGGTCCACCAGTATGCAGAAGACAGTAAGGCTGATAAAATTACTGATTGATTAGCTGCATGGTATTAACTGATCGCATAAATCATATTTTTACATAAACAAATGAAAAAGAAGGCAATGTGATACTTAAATTTCTTAACATTGCAGACAGTCTCATTTTCAGAAATTAATATATGGAATATAGAAATGAATAATCACAGTGAAATTAGAATCAAATTGTATAAAATCAAAAATCACTTAGTTTCAATAAACTTTATCAAAAGGTAAAAGCTTCGAAGACCCGAATTCGATGTATACATTATAATTTAAATGCCTGACACCTGACTGACAATAATAGGAACTAAAATCTTCGTGTTACGAAGACGAAGCTGAGCAATATCAGAGCCTCGTCAATCACAGCCGATGCAACTCGCGCCGACACGTTGAAGAATATTAGGTATCGTACCTTGTGAATATTTACACGATATATACCGGAAAAAGTTGAAATTATAATGTATAAATGTCACAGGAGTTTAAAAATCGAGCTATACACTTTGTAATTAAAAAGAACTATTTAAGTACACAATCTAAAAAGATCTTAACGGATTCACAATTAATTACTTCTGATTTTCCACCTAGGATGAGCCATTTTTAATTTTATTTTTTCAAGGCAACATTACAATTAATACTCTTTCTTACAAAATTAGATACGCGTATAATTGGGAATCTTTTTTGGACCCTATTCTAAAATTCATAATGACTAATATACGCTTTAAGTTAAACTTAATGCACAAACCAAAAGGTGAAATCGTCAAAAATTTCATATAAAGAAAACAGCACCTGATCAACGGGGAAAGGATTTTACAAAGAGGCTGCGACATTAATATTAATGAGCGAATATTCAACCAAAACCCGTTTTTACATAATCCGAATAAGTCTCCTGATGTCACGGATGGTGCCATCTTTTACCGAAAAACGAAAAATGTAAAACATGACTGGACAATTTATTATCTATTATTATTAATTTGATTATATCACCTTCCCTAATAATTTTTATAACTTACACGAAACATTCTGCGATGACACAAGTGGCACGAAAATTAAATAAATACATACAATTAATTACATCTTCTTTTTTATTTCCACAATTACAGATTTTCTACATTGTCAGTTAACTCGCCCAAAAAGATTTAATTTCTGTTCAGAGATTGTTATTTTTAGCGAATCGTACTACGATTCGCTAAAAACTTCGATTACAAAGTCTATATGTAATGACAAAAATAAAAATCCTTTGTATAAAAATATACTGTGTTTTAATACGTTTAACTTTTTCTTTTACTGTACGAAATGTTTTTAACAATCATTCCAAGTCTTCCAGAGAAACACATTCAATCATCGCTTGCGATTCATAATGCTTTTTTATGTTTCGCGACCTGAAATGGTCGGTACAAATCGTGCCTACTCGTAATAAAACCGTCCAATAACAAAATGAGCATTCTGGCTGTTAACAAAGTAGTGATTAATGATAACACCGCCGTATTTGCTGCGGCTGTAAAACCGCGTCTCAAATTGCTACACGAAGATTATTATCGCGAATGTTAGGCCTTTTTTTGTATCGTGAAGCCCAACGTCGAATACTTTTCCCTGTTGGAACAGAGAAAGTTATACTGGTCTCTTACCAGGTAAAGCCCATCTGTGGTCCTATAAACGCCTATAGGTAGGTCCTCACCAAAACTCCCCAACTGGTTTTGGTTTTTATAAATTACCAAAACAATTTGTTTACTACTACCAATGATAAAATAAACTTTTACATTAATTAAAATTACTAAATACAAAGAACTGCTCCACGCAGTCTAGCATTTACAAATAAACTGAAAGTCATCTTAATAACCATTTCCTTTTTAATGGCGGATTTAACATTACCTTGTTTTAAAAACATGAAAATTATGTAGACAAAGCTAGGTTATCTCTTGCCAATAAATGAAAGGTCTGCACCTGGTAAATATTAAGCAGTTCTTTCATATAAAAATATCGTTGGCAATCATCCAAAACAGGAAATGTTAGTAACGCAAGATTTACTCCATTAACATTAGCGAAAAATGTCAAATAATAATTACTACCAATAATTATTTCCGGTAGTGTCTTTTTATACTTACATAAAAAACTTTTATATTTACCAATCTTCGTTATTATTACAAACTCAATTAAGAAGAGACATTTCTTTAAAAAGATTTTAATGCAAACATCAAAATGTACAGAGATTTTTCATTATCAATCAGGAATATAAAATGTAAAAATGTAGATTAATTATTCTTACTCTTATTTAACTTCACAGATAAATATTGGAAATGTGAGCTAAAGAGATATGTAACGTTCATAATAACGAATTAGACCTTTCTTTAGAATAAATTAGGTACAGCTTATATCTTATAATTATATTACATAATTTATTATTTGGCTTAACTAAGAATCCCTTGCCTTATTAATACCATTTTTCATTTTAAATTTCATCTATCTATCATCAATCAATAAAAAAAATTAATTAATCTATCATCAATCATAATAAATAAAAGTGATCAACAACATCATTCTTATTAAAGAAACTGAAAAACCTTTTAACACCAAATATATTTATATCGCGTAACAAAATTTACAAATAGTTGTGACTTGTGATAAAAATTTCATAAATCGTTTTATGAAGCGAATCTAATTCATAAAAGGTCAAAGGGACATCATATCACGAATGACGTTTTTGCCTTGACAGGGGTAAGGAAACCAAATATTATTGGAAATACGTGGTTATATCACGATAAACCGTTTACTTACATTGACACGCAATCCGAGGTAAAAATACTGATGTGATAAAATTGACTGAAAGCATGTTGAAGTGGAGAAGTAAACTCCGTAGTATTTGGTCTTAATATTTACGAATTACAACATAATTTCATTAAAAAACTACTCTGTGCCCTTATATTATTATATTTTAAGTATGCACAACTTGTATTCATTGTTTTAAATTTTGAAAATACTGAACAACAAAATTATCTAAGTCATTTATACAATTACATGTAATAAATACAGCTTGTATAAATTAATACAGATCTTCGATATAATCTAATTATGTAGCTCTTTGCACGAGATTAAATCAACGTGGCTTGAAAATTGAACAGACTATATAAGTACACTCATCTGAAAATAATATTCTTTATAAGATTATCTATTTGAAAAAAAAATATAGAAAATTTGTGAAAAATTATAAAATATTCACGTAAATTCATAATACTTGTCGTATACCGGTCATGCGAAGAATAAGTGGTGGTAGCTTGTGACAAACACGTATTGTTCCATTACAATACAAAAAAAATACATAATAAGTATAATAATAGAATCGCATTTGAATATAGAACAGAAACTATTTCTTTTTTTTAATCTGGGTGACCTTTCTCGTTGACATCAAATTATTTGTAATCGATACCTGTCGAAAAAACCTCGACCCTTTATATTATGAACAACGTATTGAACAGCGGGAATAACGAAAAATGTTTGTTTTCCATTCCCTTTATTCTCAACGGAATATTGTGCTCCAAAACATTGTTTTGATTAATATCTATAACAAGCTATTGCATTACTGCTTTGTCTATGTGAAATGTGAATTTTCACCAAATTTACAGTATACTACGATAGTGAATTCTGAAATATTTTGCTTTAATATAACCTTCATACAAATTTATTAAAAATATATTAATAATGTGTTACATGAAGCATGCTACTAACGAAGGTGAAGGTAACTTTTATACGTTTACACCTTACCACCAAACATTGCTAATTAATTCCTCAATGTTAATTTTCGTACGTCATCTCATATCGCTTCAAACCTTTCCCGAAATTAATCATGTTTGAAATCTCTGCGATACACAAAATGAATTAACTACGCGCCGGAAAAATGAAAATGACATTTGACATTCTAATCGTAAAGAAAATTAATTCACTTCCGGCTTTCTGCGTTTTTTAAAGCAATGGCCCTCATATTACAGCTAATGTAATAAATTTAGGTTATTTTTGTACAGTTTATCTTAACTACGATGAAATATTTCTGTTCATTTGAATAATTTCTCATTTTTTTCCTTTTAATGTACTTTTATTACAGGAACAAATATATGATTTTGATGAATTATTTTTAACAATATTTTTACAGAATTATAATTAACATATTGCTCTTTATTTACTCGTATAACGAAATTTTTAAGAATGTTGTCAAGAGCAGAATGAGTGCCTAAGTAAATAGGCCATTTGAGTAAATTTTGTTTTTTTTAATAACGATTACAATTAATTATACATAAATTACAATACACGTAGCTTAATCATATTATATTTTATACAATTTCATGTAATTTTGAAAGAAAATCTTGGCATCAAGGACAGTACTCAAATACTATATATATATATATATTTCCTTTCAACCCTCAGCACACACACTTCATTCCAATCCAGTTCATTCAAAAGTTGTCAGAAAGAAATCATATTTAGCGATAATGCCGCCTGTTACGCACTAAAATTAACTACTAAGTTTTTATATAATAAATCTTATATTTTTTTCTGGTGTGGGACAAAGTTTACTTCTCCACTCTATGCCGGACAGTGAATGGGTAAACTGTCTTTATGGACAGACCTATCACATACTACTACATAAGTAACTCATCTGAAGAATAGAACGTCGTTACGATCAATGAAATACGTACAGTAGAAGGCAAAGGAAAGTAGAATTGTGTGCAAAATAATCTCCTATAGAATTCTTTATTAATATTTACGTCCCACTTACAGAACAAATATTGTGATGCTCCAGTTCCTTCTGGTTTGTTGAGACAAACATTTGTATTGCCAACACTTTTTCCTTGTTTTATCATTATAACTTTTGTTAGGAATTAATTATTACAGTTTTAAAGTTTTAAGATATAAATAAATGCTCAGTAGTTACATAGTTATCAATATTTTTATTTACCTTTATTTTCGTCTAAAATCTCTATTTCATCTTGATCTCGGTACAGCGTTTCACATCAATCAATCCATGTGATCGAAATGTGCCTTAATTGATTTCGCTTATCAATTCCACTGTCCGCGCGATGGCCGAAGATACCAAGTAATAAATGGAACATCCGTTTATACCTAATAAATTAAGAATATGGGCAGAAGAAAAATAAAGAAAAACTTCTTATATTCCATCAATACGTACGATGACTGGCCGGTTTATCTGGTCCACTATTAAGCCCTAAAAAAAATTTCGAATTTCTTAAAGATTTATAAAAAATTAATAAGTTTTAGGATATTGCCGATATAAAATTGGTTCTCCGTACGTACATAAAATCAGTAGTTCTCACTTAAGTATCGAGACCAAGAGTAATTTAATCACAGTTGTGACATTTTCGCAAACTAATAATTTCATCGGACTAACAGGCGAATACAAAGTAGTTGTTAATTACACCAAACGCCAAAAAGTTCTCTAAAGTTGAAACTGATAGTTGCCCAAGTAACTTTAAAGTGACTGAATACATCACTGACATTGTTTAGTTATAATTACGAACAAACTTAATACAGTTAATTAAACTTAATTTAATTCACGGAACACCTTAATGGACGGTTATGTTGATAATTTATAGTTTTTTCATTAATTTTCAGAGAAAAAAATCAGATAAAAATATAGCGAATAGCGAGGCAAATATAAATATACATACATGATTATTTTGCTATATTACAGTAAAAAAAAAACCAATTTTGTTTGCGGCTAGGCTTACGTGAAATTTAAACAATATTCAGGTCATAAACGCAAAAACCTCTTCGTTTATTGACATAAATGTAAGTACATAGAACAAAACAAAAAAGTGGAAACACTAAAAACCTTAAAGAAGCTGAAAACTTGTAGATAACAAACTAATAAAAAATATAGAGATGTAACTTTACATAAACCATGGAAAATACATAAATTTATCAACATAAACCTTTATACCTACAGTATAACCAATTCATGTAATTATTGTCAAATGACCGATTGCAGTTTAATTTTATTTTTACATTTAAGCGCATTTAGGAATTGATTACCAAATTTTAACAATAATACGAAATATTCGATTGCCTCCGTTACGCAGTGATTTACTGCTTATCTATTGACGCGGAGGTCCGGGTTCTATTCCCGATCCACAGGAGTAATGGAGCGTGTATGTTGATACGGTTTTTTGTACCGGCCTGGCTAACTACCACCCTCAATGTCAATCTGCCGTCATAATAGAATTGCTATGTTCCCGCAAACATTGATGTGAAAGCCGGAAGTATTCTATCTATGGCCTCATAATCACCGAAGGTTAAAATCGAGATCAAGCTTTAGTCCATAACCGATCAAAGAAATAATAAAGCAATATGAATGTCGATTCGTAGATAATCCGTTTACTATGTATCAAAATAAATATATATACAGAGTACATGAACGTACTCACTTGTTTGTTGTAGCTACATAAGTGCACTCCAGTCATTGTTGAGTAGTGGTGGGTTGGGCAGATGCTCTCAATCAGCAGGACCGTGCGATTTCAATTGTCTATATCTCTACACAGCGATCACTACAATATTATATGAAAATGGCTTCAATGATTACTGAAAATTATGCGACAAACAAATACACACAAAATTAATTGATAAAAAAACAATACAGAATTTTATTAATTAGCAATAACCTAACATTTTATCTGATGTTTCATTTTATTATCAAAAGGTATAAAGTTACATGTGGCCGTAGGTGGCGAAGAATGCCCGCAGAAGTTTTTATTTTATTATATAGGCTATTACTTAACCAATATGCATATATTATTTTAATTATGATATCCGTTCAGAAGAAACTATTTTACACTTCTCTTTATTAAATTATTAGTGTTTAAAAATCCACTAGATTTTAATTACATTTTTATATTGTGGTTTGTCGATGGTAAAACAGTGAAATGAATAACAAATGTTATAGGGCAATATTTTTAAGATTTTCAGCTATTTTTAAATTATAAATAATAAAAAAACTAAGCATTATTTTAAATATTATTAATTAACATTTCTACTATAATGATAAATGTATTGAGACAAAATAATAATACTAAAGTACGGTATATAAATGTTTTATATTTTCAAATATTTTGAAACTCTTCCACTAGAAGAAAAATTTCAAAATACCTACATGGCTGGTAATTCACTCTAAGCGAGTGTTGTTGAGCGGTGTCAGCCACACAAAGTGCAGTAGTGTTGAGTTTTAAAAGCTCTATAAAGCTACTTGGAAACTCAGTTTTACTTTGTGTATGTGCTAGAGGAAATAAATAAAAAACGAAACTTGAAACACTTTTTAACGAACCACTAGGAAGAGGTTCTCAATTTTAAACCCATAAGGGTTTTTAATTTTTATTATAAAATAAAAATTGGTTGCAACATATATATATATATATAGTCCTATTTTGATGCTTCTTTTTGTTTTGAATATATAAAGTAAAAAAAAATTCAATCCGATGGAAAAAGAAGAAGATTGATGACACCTGTTAATAAGTTTTGTTGATACTTTTTTGCATTAACCTCTTTCAAACTAATAATATACACCAATAAATTGTACAAACAAATTTCACTATGAGATATTTTTAGATTCTTGAGATGACTTATGACCTGTTTGTTATTTATTGTTTATAGGTTTGTCGTAAACCATAGTCTTGTCTGATATTAAGTGATGCGATTTGAGGTGGTGAAACACATAAACCTAGAAGCAGCCTATTCACTCTTCTCTTGAAGATACCCACGTAATATTATCAGACGGGAACACTGACGCCGACAAATATTCCATTTCTTTGCTGTACACATTTTGAACGACGAATCGAAAAGCTTTCTTAATTTCAATTCTACAATGTGTTAGTTATCAATGTTTCTCTAAATCAGCACCGATTTTGATATGCTGTATTACAATCTCTTTCAAACTAGGGAATCGCAGAAAACATCTTATCATTAAAGAATATTTTTAAGGATAACTTTCGAATAATGATTGGTCGATATAACAATGAATTAAAAATATCATTAACTGGATCTTAGTAAAATATCGTCAGACATTATGGTATTAACACTTATTTCACAAAAACTTTTCGCAAAATCTTAAGTTCCTCCTAAATTATACATGACTATGTAAGTATATTATTGATTGCAGCTATATATGAATGATAAACTCTATTTTATTTCAACATAATTACATTACTGTCGTGCTTTGTTCTCCATTTTGTAGTCCTTTGTTAAACGGAAGACTAATCGTCAGTTGTCAGTTGAACGTTCCAATATCGACAATTTAATAAATAACCTTAAATTTGACGTGACCCGATTCTCTAACCTTTGACCTGACGCGTTAAAAATGCTCTGTAATGCGTTTAACTTTAGTGAACGGATATCTAAAAATGGTGATAAAAAGTGGGAGCTGTAAAAATGTAAAGTAATCCGAATATTGTACATTTTACATAATGTATGAATATATATTTAACTATGTTCTTATTGTTGATAAACGTACATTTGAAATTTTTCTTTTAAGGAATTCCTAGGAGAAAAAATTATTTAAGTTAGTTCTAATACTTAACAAATTATTAAGTATAACAATCATATTTAAGTGTTCCTACGAGTACTTATCTAATATTGAATATTAATTTACAAATTCCTTTTTTTTCTCGTTTATCTTTTGATTAAAAAGCGAACTTCTCCATCTATGACCTCACATGACAGAGTAGGTACTCTACAGTATTCAAAACGTTGGGTAATAAAATGTTAAAATAAACTCGTGTTTTCAGAAACCAGTTATTAAAACATACTAACAAGCTCACTACTTTAGTGAATTTTAAATTTTATCTATGTACCTATGTTCATTAAATTTTCTAAAACTTAACAAATGATTATTACCATTGGCGTTAATTTCGGAATAAACTAAAAATGTATTAGTTAGAAAAATTTATAGCAAAAGTGCCTGCGCTGTGTGAAATGGATGTTGTATGAAAAAAACAACTTCAAGAAGGACATTAATGCATAGTTTATTTAATATTTTCCCGAATATTAGATGAAAGTATTTTTTGTTTTTCAATTAATTTCATAGGGGAAAAGATAAGTATAAAAAATGGCTTCAGAGGCATTTATCAATTTAGGGGTGTTAAATATTATATTTTTTTTTCATGTAAACGATTGAAATAAACTTACTGTCGGTATTATAACCACACTGCTACATTACAAAACAACAAAAAAGGATCAGGAAACGGAAAATGTAGCGAAATACACGAGCGCTTCAGATCCCAGTTTAATTGTGGTTTGGTTGAAATTTAAGCTGTAACAAAAAGTTTTTCAACTGCGAGAACCGGATGAGTTTTAAGGAAACCATAACTGAGCTAAAAAAGTATATTCCCAATCGTCTTGCCCTACCAACATTCTGCTACTAAAATATGTACTAAAATTTCTCGCCGCATTACAATGGTTATTATTAAACTTATCAAATATATAGCGATATCGCTATGCTAATCTAAGTAAAATATGTTTATAACAATATTATTCTAAACATGTTATTTTTCTAACGGGCTTTACCTTAGTGTTATGCAATTTCAGAATTCAACTTTTTTAAATTGATATTCGAAGCAAAATGCAATATGCGGTGTCATTTTTATTTCACGTTTGACGCATCTGTACCAGCTATGGAATATTTCTATATTAAGAGACCGTATGCTGCTGGGATGTTGCGCCATTCCTTCTCCCCAACTAAAACACTTAGAAAGCGGTGAAGGGTCGGCGAATCACGGTGCTGTCATATATTACTTGTCATCAAAAAGTTCTACTTATTTGCCTAATTGTGATAAGTAATTTTGGACTATATTTCAACCTACGAAATGAAAAACAAAAAATATTTTTTGCCGCTACTTGTCTTCGCATAATGTAACTGTAAAAGAAAGCAAGGACCATGTCATCTTCATAACCTGTGAAAGAAAATTATTGACGAAAATAAATCGTATTTTGTAACAAATAAGCCTTTTTAAACAGCTAAGCATTTTGAACATATCCACCTATATATATAGTCGCCATAGTCCGCCATATGAAAGACTAATTTTTCAAATTTTGATACTATTAACAAGTTATGTAAAAGATATTATAGTAAATTATACGGTTTAGTTTTCATTGTGGTGAACTGTAAGAGCGTTTGGTCGTTAATTCATTTTCAAATTTATTTAGTATAGCTTAAAGAATGAAATTGTAAATCATCACGACATAGTTAAATGGTTAATCACCTTAGTGAAGGTTGCTAGCGAAATTTCCATCAGAGATACAGATTTTACATATGTGATTTGCTGTGATCTGAAAATTGAAAATATATCAACATTCTCAACCATTCATAATATTCAAAATTGAAAATATGTCAAATTTCAATCATACTATTACCGTTGTAAAATTATTAGGATATTCTTTCCGCTTATTGTTCTCAACTTATACCAGGCGCTTTCGTGTATTTTGTTACCAACATCTACACTCTGTAATAGAGCTTTGAAGTCAGTGCGAACATTAAAATCATAAACAAAATTGTTTTAAGATTTTTATATTTATTTTATTGTTTAATTTGATGTTTGACTAGTCGTTGATAACGTGCAGTCGTTAAAAATTTCTCGTTTATTAATTTTCTCTGCATAAATAAATATATGTAAAAATTACAGATATTTATATAATTTTACTTTATTACAACGAAATAAACATTAGGTCGGATGACTTTACCATTCGTTTGTTTTCCCACTTTTCCTATAAATACTTCATGCATTCATATAATACAAACTTACGGAATCAGTTAACAACTGGCCGTAGAGACAACAAAGAAATAATATTGATATAACTAATATAGAAGCGCCTAAATTTCTTAAATTCTCAACTACTCCGTTTACCTAAAAAATAAATAAAAACTTCGTCGTCATTATATTAAACAATTTATAATTATTATAATTATAATAGATACTTACACGAGCAGATAAACCGAAAAATGCTATTGTACCAGAAACAAAAAAGAGATGTACCGCGAAAATGTTGCCAAAGCCTTTACTCAGTTCGTTCACTAAACTGGCAAAAGAATAATATTTATTTTTAATAAATACAAAAATACAAAGTGACAGAATCACTAAAGGATATTATTTTTTTATTATGAAAATGTCGGTACAAAATGAGCAGTGACTGTATATGTTAAATGATGATAAGAGGATAAAGTAGTAACCGGTAACGTATTTTGGTTGCGGAACGAAATCAACAAAAATTAAAAAGACGATGCGGTCAAAGATTATTTTCGGTAAAATGTTGTTTTTAACGGTGACCGACTCGGGTTCGTTGCCCACGTGAAGATTAGAAGCGGGGGATAAGGCGCGCTATAGCTTCCGGGACGTCGTACAAGGATAGGGTAAGTACAGGTTTACCTTCACAACGTCAGAGTCAGGGTAGCACGGAGCAGCCGCCACTGGCTGGGTCACGAAGGGGAGCAAAAACGTGCACGTTTCCTTGCCATAAAGCGACGAAGTTTAAACATCTTAGGGGTTTTAGTCAGTGCAAATCCGATATAACCTGTCTTTTGCCCGGTGAGGGGATGTGTGCAGAGCGATTTAGGGTGAATAACCTCAAATGTTAATATGTGTAGTCTTCCGGAATTTCATAGTTATTAATACCGTTCTGTAAAGTTACGTACGTTTTTTCATAAACAAAATTTGTTCTTGATATTTTCATCACACATCGGGGGGCGCCAAAATAATTCTAATATTTGAAAGTTATATTAATCCTTATATATAAGTCATCTGTATAGTCATTACGGTCACTGTCTTAATAATATTTAACTGAATCCCGAAAATAACAAAAACTTCCGTAATCGGTTCTTATACAAATCATATCCAGCAGGCCTTTCATCATTAATGTATGTAAAATACCTACCTGGGCAGTTCTACCTACTTTGACCTTTGATTATTACTTGTAAACAAATAATAACTCATTTAAAATCTTTCCATGCATTAAGTAAATAATTACTCTAGGAGACGGGCATGACGTCGTACAACTGTTTTCAATTCCTGCTCGTTGAATTCGTTGCCGGCATCGAAGACGTTTTTGAAATCCTCTTGCAAGAGAACAAAGAGTATTCTCAATCGACTCATTGTAATTATTATTAATAGAAATCCTAGATTTATTACAACATTTATGTTCATCGCTGTAACGCAAAATGCAGATGATAATTAACTACTACTTAAGAGTTCTTAATAGCTGTATGTCTCTATAACCTGAAGGTCTAGGAAAGTACTACATCGGTACCTTTATTTTAGCATAACGAGAGATATTCGTAATGATACCATGCCTGTTGAAGAGGGATGTCAGCGTTATAAAGGATTTTTATCATCGAACTTTGAACACTAAAACCCCTAGATGATCGCCTCCATCAATTTCCATTCGGAAAACAACCCTTCACCGCTATGCCATAATAACCCTTTCCAAGTCCTGCACGACGCAAACCCCATAACCTCGCTATCATGGCACCTCAGCTCATATATTTACCAACAAACTGTTGTGTGCAAAGGTTACTAACTTTCAATTTGTTGGATACTATAGCAACAAACGTAATTTGGTGTTGTAAAAATATTTAGTAGATAAAAAAAAAGACTACCCGCATCACATTTTTTATGCAATCGTATCACTTGCTATCAGGTATAAAATTATACAGGTCAAAGTAGAAAAAAAAATCTTGACGCCCTAAAATATAGTTAGTCATCTTTTTTTAGAACGCATCTCCTGAAAATATTTTTTTTTCTGAAGATTCCACATATAGTGGCGATATGCTTTGAGATTATAATTTAATCGTAATATTTGCTATAAAAAAGTGAAAATTAGTATAATAATTGTATGCTTTCTTGAATCATGGACATGCAAACTAACACACGGCTTAATAAATTACACCGAAAAAAAAATGGCATAAAATGAATTATTCATTGTTCAATTTCTACCATGTATGACCACGCATAAATTTTAAGTAATACTATCAAATTTTGGTGGTTCTTTTGTCGCTTTCAACATTAAACCTTAAGGACGGAAAAGAAGGTAGGCAGATCTAAATTCGTTAATTTCTGTTAAAACTGTTAGATTTTGATAACTCTGATGATTCTTTTCATTGGAATGAGAATGAATTATCGTAACGTCTAATATAACTTAAAAAATAATAATTCCTACCTGTCACGAAGTCACACATGTAAAAAACGATATACAACACGAAGTGTTTATCCAAATCGATCGGTAGCAGTAAATGAAACGGAGTAACCGGACTAACGTCTTCATCCAGCATAATGTACTTCGCAAATAATGTTTGACACAATGAGCTCAACAGGTAAAAGAACGAGAACGGCATCATTAATTTGAAATATTCTGCGAACGAAACAGAAATTTGTGATAGTTTTAATTGTGCATGGTATATAATTTTATAAATGTTATTCTGTTTAAAATTCTAATTTTTTTATCGGTTATGGGCTTGATCTCGACCTCACCTGATGTTAAGTGATAATGAGGCCGTACATTATGGAGCGTTTTCACCCGGAATACTTCTGGCTTTTTTACCTATGTCGGAACATAGCAATGCTATAATCGCTACAGATTAACATTGAGGAACTATCCAGGCGGGTCCAAAAACCCTACCACAATCTACTGACCTCATTACTTCTGCAGTGAGGAATCAAACCCGGGACCTTCGCGTTACAAGTCGAGTGCCACGAAAGCAAACAAATTGATGAAAATGTGTTTAATAATAATAAAATTATTGTCTTAAAAAACGTATTAATACGAGTGCATCAACGGCCAGTAATAAGCTAATAATATTAAACTTAACATATAACATCTCGATCGCTATATGCCATTGTTTTCACATCCGTATTAGCACTTCATTGTTACTTTCACATGTATCTCTTACCACCGCCTAAAGAGCGCTTCGCTAAACAAAATTAAAAAAGAGGCATAACGTATTTAATCCTCCATTTAATATACTTCTTATATACTTACTTTGTCTGAATGAAGAAAAATAATTTGAATATTCTCTCTTCACAGGTATTAAATCTGATCGCAGTTTATTATCTTCACACCATTGCTCGCCTATTTTTGTTATGCAACTTTTAATATGTTGCTTTTGGTAACAAAAAGTTGGATGCACGATGAAGGCTTTAAAAACATTAAAATTAAATATCAAGACACATAACCGTGTAAAAGGATTTTTTTTTCTATTTTCCTATAATAAATCCAATCCATAGAAATAATTGTAATAAATATTAAAAATATCACATGCCTTGAACGGTTCCAAAAAAAAAGGATAAATCGGCTGATAAGCTGATGAAATCTTCGCCATTCGTTATAGCTGCATGTAAGTAAGCCCAATGTGATATAATGCAAAATATAACGATTGCAAGTTGCAATACGTAAACGGATTTCGTGATAATAACATTTTCTTCGTCTAATATGTCTATACCAATCAGTTTGAAACATTTCAGGACTGCATTGAACTCGTCGAAATATTCAGGGCTTATCATTATTGACTCTTGCAAGACTATAGTGTGAACACTGAAAGAACTTGTTACAGTGAGTTAAGGAAGCGTCCGTTCAAAGTTTATATAATGACAGATATCAGGGAGGTATCAAAGAGTTGATACTTTGACAGAATTAACAGAAATAAAGTTTTGAAGTTATTTTTAGCTTACAACATCTAATAGTTAAATTTTATGTGTATAAATAATAAATATCTGAAACATTTCTCACACATAATACTCTCACCCCATAATATGTAACTAAGCAACTCCAGAACTATAAGTTACCAGAGACTGATATACAGATTTTTAAATAAATACTTGTGTGTTCTTGTAACTGCTAAATCTTCATCATATGAATGTTAAGTTATGAACGGGAATCGTAACTCGATCTCTGGTATAGGAGGCAGGGTTACTACCATTACGCCAATAGACCAGTCGATATTTATACATATATGTTTTGTATTTTATACGTAATATAAAAATGATTAAGTTATAATGCGGAGGCATTAAATTATGGAAATTCGTTAAATACAATTTTCTTAAGAGTGCAATTTGATTGTTAAAACATTTATTTAAATTAATTAAGGTATTAATGAAACAATTCGTTTTGCTTTAGAAAAGTCCATTCTAAAACGTTAAACATCTTATTGTTACTCCAGTAAATACTTAATAGCACGTAATTACGTATTTATGTCTAATACTGCTGAGTGAGGAAAAACACAATTCTGTACTTATTAAATATTAGTTTTATAAACACTGTTCATTCCGATATATCAACAGTAACTTAACAGTAACTTAAGGAGTTATTTAGTACCCTAGGAATGTAAAATCGTAAAATTATATGTTACAAAGGCACCATTGCCAACAATAATAACAGTATTGCTGCGTTCTGCCAATCATATAGGTGAGCGCCAGAAGTGGTCTTTTTTTATCTTAATTTATTACAGAGGGTTATATGAAAATAAATCATACGTCACCCCAGAAGAGGTCTTGGGGAATACGTTTCACTAACTACAGCCATCTCACTTAAGATCTGGCGAAATTGAGTTCATGTGTCAGCCTATTGTCGATAAAAAAAAAACATTATAGAAGATAATCCATTCTTAAGTAGCTTATCCGGAATTAAATAAAAGAAAAATTATAAATAAAAACAATAAAAAGAAAAAGTTTGCTTTATCATCGCTTTTTAAAATTATTCAAATTAATTCTCATATTTAAGAAATAGAAATAATATTTAATTTAACAAATAACTTTTGTGTGACATCGATAAGTTGACTGAGACAAAAAGCAAATTTAATGATATAGGCGCGTTATTTAAAACATTTTCATTACGCACGTTAAACCTTTTTATTCAAAATTTGATCATTGACTAATCTATACATACACAACAAAATTGAAGTCTCTCTGTAATATTTTTTTTTTTTTCTCATTTTAATTTTGTAACATTATATTTATTTATTATTATACATAGTTTACAGCTTATAATGCAGTTTATATAAATGATTACATATGGACAAATCACAAGCCATTTATAAACTAATATTTTGTGGACTAATTTTAAAGAATTACAAAGTAATAATAATAAAAAAAATAAAATTAAAATAGAGGCATAAATAGTGCAAGTTTCAAAGTGCGTGTGTGTTTATGCATGTGTTATAATGACATAGCGGATAAAATTTGCAGCATATCTTTTTTAAAAACCTTTTTCGAGCAATGAAAAATATTAGTATTATAGGATTTCTTATTATAGACAATATTTAGACGTCTTGTTATACAGTTACGGGTATAACTGGTTAAAGTAAAAGATGTCGCAAAAAGAGGTATGCCTTGTTGGTTTACCTGGAGCCAGTAATTTTACCACAGATGAAACAAGGTCAGGACAGTCAACATTACCATTACATATGTCATGCAGCATCATTGCGTCTAGTAGAGAGCGTCGATTTTCCAGACTCAGGAGGTTATAACGAGCGCAGGATTTCTTATATTCTGTGAGACAGATATTAGCGCGGAAATTGATAGATTTTAAGAACCACTTTTGAATACTCTCTATGGCGTTAATATGTACCGCATATTGAGTGTTCCTAATTTGACAGGAGTACTCTGATATACTTCTGACGTAAGCGCAATATAATACTTTCATGCAAGAAATATTCGTAAAAGGTTTACTCACTCTGAGAATAAATCCTAAATTTTGGTAGGCTTTATAGGTAATGTCTGATGAATATGATAATTAAAAGCTAATTTGGAATCAAGTAGAATTCCAAAATGTTTTCTGGCGATTACGACATTCGTAATTATAAATAATCGGATTCTTTCGTCTGGTAAACCTTATAACATTACATTTCGATGTATTAAATGAGATTATATTAGTACGATAGTAAGTTGCTAAGGCTTTAAGGTCTTCCTGTAGATGTTGACAGTCTTGTTCAGAATTAATTTTGAGAAAAATTTTCTTGCCGTCTGCGTAAAGAAGAAACCGAGCATACAAAAAACTATGATTTATGTCAAAAAGGTATGCTACATCCAGCAAAGAACTCAAAAGAGAGCCTTGGGGAACTCCCGACTTTACAGGAAAGTTCCGTGATTTATTAATAAATGAAGAAGGAATTCAATCTAAACCTGGTCCTTTATTAGGGTCTAGTATTACCTTTATTTACCTTTATTAGCCTGATGATTCGCTTCTCGTTTACATGGATTTCTGGTACTATGAACGACTTGGAGTCTTCGAGAGCATTCTTATTTGAGTAATCACTAACATCATTATGAAAGATTACTGAAAACTATTTGGCAAAAGCCTTACAAATTTGGGTTTCGTTAACTAACACTGAAGCGTTGTACGTCATATTATTTGGATAATTGGAGCTATTTTTACGTTTTGATTTTATATAAGACCAGAGAAGCTTTGAATTGGTTTTTATATATTCTTGAGCCTTTTTTAAGTAATTCTGAAAGCATTCTTGTTGATTTTTTTTTTTGACGGGAATGAAGTGTAATATAAAAGCATCATAGTCCAAAGGATTTTTATATTTACTCTAATTCTTACGCATCTTGGCCTTTTCTGTAATTATTTTTATTAGAGCACGACTGTACCATACTGGAAATTTGTGTTCATTCTTGATCACATATTTAGGAATGTAATTTTCGATACAATTATTTAAACAATTACAAAATATAGAAACAGCTTCATCTAATGATTTGGAATTTATAAAAGTAGACTAATCGTATTGTGAAATATAATTGTTTATAGCATCATAATTACCAGGGTGAAATTTATATTTTATACTAGTGGTCTGAGGAAGTGAGCGTATATTAAGATCTAAACCTTCACAAACTAAGGTTGGATGACAATTATCCTCCTTAACTACGGCGCTTGTCGAGCGGTTAACCGATACAGGAAAATTAGCAAAAATAAGATCTAATACATTATTATAATTATTCTTTACTTTATTGTACTGTTCTAATCCTATAAAAGAGGCATTATATAAAAAGTAGTTTACAGAGTTTTGTAATTCAACAGTACCTTCATGTAAACATACTGGTTCTTCAGATTCCCAAGATATATTTGGTAATTTTTTTAATTTACCAGCCACGAGAATTAGATCATTCGGATGTTTTTCAGAAGCCGTAATCAGCAAGTATTTATTTCTTTTTATTTTTACTGAGAGATCACGATCATGTGGCAAGTAAACCAGTGTTATATGAATGTCATTTGAGGTGCCTAAACTATGCTTCTTATATATATAAATTACTTTAGTATTTTTTCTATGTCGGCTTCTGACAAGATTAAGACCGGGGCACATATCTCGTTTTTTCTGATATAAATACGACAATTTTTAGTCCAAATAAAGATGTAGCTCAATAGCATAGCCTTCTCGTTACATACCTTTAATAGTTTTTTTTATTATTTGCCGTGATATGCTCGTTTAAATATATTCTATTTCTCTCCCCTCCGATTCCGATATCTTCAGTGGATTACTCTTGACATTTACGTATTTTATACAGAAGCGTATCCTCATCACGACGGTTCCTTAACCGCACAACTATCAGTCGTGGAAGTCCAGCTACGCGGTGTTTCGGTTGCATCCTATGAGCAAATTTAATAGCATCTTCAGGCATCTTGATGCCGGCGTGACGCGCAATACAACACTCTATGTTTTCCGGACGTTCATCTTTCAATTCAGGAATACCGGCGATTTCCACATTTTGCAGACGTGCCCATTGTTCATGCTGTGTCCGATTTCGTTCGAAGCTTGTACATCTAGATTCTATAACAGTGAGTGACTTAATCAGCGCCTGGTTTTCAGGGCGTAAGTTATTTATCTCAATTTCTTTTTTATTTAGAAATATTTTAAGATCTTTACTTTCATCGGAAATAAATTGTAAACTCGTTTCTAATTCCTTTAAACGCGATGCAAAAGAACGTAACTCGTCTGTTAATATTCGCTGAATCATATGTGGTAGTTCCTGGGTTATTAGCTTGATTATCTCAGTTCTTAATTGATCAGCGGAAGCTGTCTCGAACACTACAGCAGATTACTGATACTGGTTGTTCAAGGCAGTTCGGGACTCCATATCGTTATCAGCAATCGCATCGACATTCGAATACGCGGGACTTTTTTGTTTACATGAAGCGTGCAGTTCAGTCTTGTCCTGTATCACCGTCATGGCATCGCGCACCAAGACTGTATTTGGGGTATTACAGAAATCTCGTTTTTGCTGAGGCTTTTTATTACTGATAAAGCATTTCAATAGCTCGATATTTCGCTTCGCTGTAGTTAGGGTAAGCCCCACGCATGTTAGATGGAATATGCGATTGCAAGCAATGTGACTACATACTACCCTCTCCGTACATTTAACACTCTTACAACATATAGCACAATTCATAATTATGTGGATAATATTTTTAGAATGGTAGAAGTTGTATGTAAAAGTGGTAATCATCGCACAGTGAACGGCAGGCACTTTTAAGTTGTCACGGATGTATCCCGTGGGCCCTTAGTATTATAAACTTGTCAATACACTCATAGACACTGCACAATAAATACATTCGATAACATTCAACTACGAAGGACAATTCATACACGAGGAACATAAAGAATGTACACTTTATAGATCAATGTCCACCCGGTTATCACGCATTGGCGAATCAATTTTATTTTTCATAGTAATACTTGTCTTAATTATCAAAGTACTACTGCGGCATTGGGTGGTATTTAATTTTTGTTTTAAACCTTACCGGGGTAATTGATACAGGATATATTTATAATCAGGTGAACTATCACCATTTCCATTTATGTCATCAACATTTTATAAAATGTAATTTTTTTAGAGAATCAATTATGCAAGTCAATTTATGTTACAAGTATTAGTTATTTAATTTTTACACAATGCAGCGAATATGATACATAATAAAAATAATACTACATATTTTAAAAACAATTTAGTATATAAAATACGTAAAGGATATCTCAGAATGTTATAAAAATGTTCAATGAAAATAAGTATGAAACTACCATAAACCAAATAAAATAAAATTACGAAAATTACTAAATTATATTATAAAGTGAGGTTATTAGAATATAAGACGATTATTCATTATCAATAAAATATATAAGATACTTTATTTAACAGTTTATTAATTCAAGCATAACTTTGCGCAACTCCGTGACTAAATAAAACAAAAACTAATCCACGTTGGGCGGTAGAACCCGTAACATCTGACGATGCCACGTGAAGTGGCAAAACGCATTGAGATTATATTTTAGCCGTAGTATTTGCGATTAAACGTTCTATGAAACAAATTTTGCAATTTATTATTTCTTATTTCACAAAAATAATAACGTTTTGTCTTATAATAGGGTTTATAATTGTATCTAAAGAAATGTACTGAATCGTTTGTTACCGTAGCCTGTTCTTATTGCACAAAACGTGTTCAGTCCTTTATTGATGTTAATCTTTATGAAATTACAATAAGATTTTTAAAAACGAATTAAACAGATTTATTTTTGTTTTACTGTTGTTCCAACAGAACCGCAGTGTGTACCAATTACTACTTTCTTAACTCGTATTTTCGCTTTGAGATTAAATTTTCACTTGAGATATATCTAATGAATCGTTGACTTTATTTGTAATCTTGAAAACTGTTCGTAGTGTACTACAATTACTTTACAACGTATTTTCATTATCTTCTAATAAAAATAATTATTATATTGTTTTCTTACTTTTACTCTGAAAGCAATTTCATTTTGATAATAATTCAATCTCATTATTGTAATTGTAATTTATTAATTCATTATATTAATTAATGGTCTCACATACGATTCAGAACCTAGCTATGTACAATTAAGGGCTGCAAATTTTCTTAATAAATTACCTTAATTAACACTTGTTGTGTTCTTATATTGTTTGTTTTCTTATCATTTACTATTTATAAAATCAAAACAGTAATTTAAACTCATCTGTAATAGATGACTACGATTTGAACAATTAACTTTTTCTAAAACATATGGATAATTTTACTCTCTTCGTGGTGCAATACTGAGTCTTGCTGGTGCTAAGGTTTTCCGAATCCATCTATCAGTATCCGTCTCGAGTAGCTATGAGAATTTGCCGCTATAACAACATTGCTGTGTTCCGGCACTCATACATATGAGAGTCAGAAGAATTTTAGGCGAACACCCTTCACCATCTACGACCTCATTTTCACTTAACATCAGATGAAATCGAGGTCAAGTGTTAACCAGTAATCGATAAAAAAATTACATTCCTATTAAATATCGTTAATTATGAGAGTCTGGGAGGCAACCATATGGCAAAAGAAATATACGCAACAAAGTAGCAATTTTGAAGTAAAAAAAAAAGTGTAAAAAGAAATATTATTTACGCAACGAACACTTTATATAATTATGGAATATTTTCCCTATCATCAGTCACAAATACGTAGAAATGTTACTTTGTTTTATCATACTTGAATAAAATATTTAATGAATTACGATTCAGCGTTTAGAAATACCATGAGTTTTAAAAAAATGTGAATTGGATTTGAAGTTCATAAGCAAAGAAAAATATGTATTTATTTATTAAATAAAATTCTTAGAAAAACATTTTTTTTTTGTTTTGTAACTTTGATTATACCAATATATGTACTATCCATACTAAATGTTTTTAGGTAAGTACGTATCTTGTAAATATCATAAAAAAAACATTATCATCTTATTGTATTATTTAACATTACATTTTTACAAAATAGAGATAATTATCATACCCTTAAATATAGGAATTTTTTTTTCGATTTTTCATTGCTTTATATGAAATATGAAAAATAAATCATATTAGCATATTCGTTGATAAAAGAATTCACACATTTGCTAATGTTAGAATTACATCTATTTAGTTTCTGATAACAAACCTGGATATTTTAATTTGTATCTCAAACCCTAATAACATTCTCACCGATTGGTAAGTAGCATAAAACTAGAAGCGAACTATTCACCTTCAAAAGAGCACGATATGATCGAAAACTGTTTTAATATTTTGCTATACACATTATAAACGAAAATGCGAAACACTTCGACCGAATGCGAGGAATGTACTCTTCATATATATCAAATAAACTGCTGTACGTAAAAATGCTGAAAATTGATTATATTAATAATCAGACGTTGAAATAATATCGTGCAAAACAATTGTTTCCAAAATATGTATCAACTTATGGCTTCATTCGTAGCTCCGTGATATCTATTCTTATATATACTGTACACCGACAATTCTTTAGCTCACTCTATTAACTTCTTTCAACGATGTAGCGTTATGATATGCTCTGTGTATTTCGATCAATATAATGCAGACATAAAACATTGCAAATCGAATGGCTTGACGTCTCTAATATTCGAGTACACGTCTATAATATGATGTCATAGGAAAACACCAAGTTTATATTTCCAATCATCCTTTAAAATAATACTAGATGTTTGGTGTAATAATAAGAGTTAATAACATTTTTAGTAATAATAATAAACGTTGATTTTCAGCCCATATGACCTATACAGTTGTTAGTAAAAAATTCATTAAGTCCTCAAAAACTATAGACGTATTTTTGTTTTGAACATGTAACGAGTAAAAAAATAACAACGGAAATATAATTTTAATATTATCTGTCGAGGATCAATTCATATGCGAATCCAGTGCGCGACCACGCAAATAATAAATTTTTTTGCTTATGAAAAATCATATCGTCTGTTCTCCCTCACTGTTACAGAATGTCAAGACGTGTAACAATCGTATGTTTCTTTTGGTAGAAACATTTTATTACAAGCTAAAAAAGAACAAATAAAGAAAAACAAGCCATAATTATTCAAATTTTTATTAAGACTATCTGTCACAACTCAATGTAGCACGACAGTAAATCTATCATCATGAATATTTATATGTATGTGTGCAAAAAAAATTTTCAAGCAAATAAAAATGAAACCGCGAAGTGTCAGAATAACTCATCTGTTAAACCGGTGTTAATTTAAGTTCTTGAAGATGACAAACTTTTTCTTACTTGACTCAAATTTCAAACAAACCACAAGTAAACGCGGACTAAAAAACGTTTCTGTACGTATTATGTTTCTGATAACTTTTTTGTTGCTTTGTTTTATAACAATGTAGTTGTTGTATTCGTAAGTTAATAAATATGCACATATAAATATCCAACCATATAGTAATTCACTCTCACATGAAAATTAAGAAGAACATATTACTAAAGTCAAAGCAAGAGATCGAGTCGGAGCAAGCAAATTAACACAAAATAAAATTGTATGATTTATCAATATAATACGTACATTATTAATCTTTATTAGACATTTTTATAATACATACATTAATACAATACTGAATTTTAATCATAGTTAAAACTATTCAGTGATAACTATGAAGTAAGGACTTTGGTTACCTTAGCCATCCAGTGAAAAAAATTACTGTAAAGAACTCTTACAATCTGATGATTAATAGTGACAATGAACGTAATAAAAATTACATAAACAAACATAAATACATATAAATTATTGGAGTTAATGTAAAAAAAACTTGAAAGATTTTTGTTAAAAATATCGGGGAAAAAACTTCTTGAGCTGTTTATAGAAGGGATGTTATTTGGAAAAAATTAATGCATAAATTTGAATGAATTCAAGATATATTTAAAGTTTATCTTAGTATTAAATGCTTTTGTTTAATTTTGAATTAATTTCTTGTAGGCATAAATAACTACAATAATAAACTTTTATGTCAAAATGTGTACTAATAAACATGATTTACATAAATAATTAAAAAAAACCAAAAACCGAAACGCGATGAGATTTTATTTTGTTTGTAGTATTTGCGAATAAACAAGGTGGAAATAAGCAAATTGTTTTAATTTCATTTAGTCATTGACATGTACAGTAAAGCTTGAATCAATAAATTACATAAAATAATATTATTTTTCTGTAAACTAATGAAATAAATTTATTGGGGGTATTACAACCACACAAAGTAACAAAAAAAGATCAGGAAACGAAAAATGTGCAGATATACACGACCCCTCCGGGCCCCAATTTTATTGTGTTTTGGTTGAAATTTAAGCTGTAATAAAAGGTTTTCCAACTGCAAAAGCCAAATGAGTTTAATATAAACTGTATCTGTCCTTTAAAAGTATAACCTCCATCGCCTTGACATGCCAACATTCTATCACTATAATATGCATTACAATTGTGATTATTAAAGTTATCAAGTAAAGAATACATTACGATGTTGATGTGTTCTGCAGATAAAATATGTTCTAATAATATTATAATTACCTGTTTTTGTACTAACAGACTTTATTTTAGTGTTGTGCAAATTCAGTAAGCAACTTTTTTAAATTGATATTCGAAGTGATCCACCAATAATAGAGTACCCCTATTCGCAACAAATGAATCTTATGTTATGAATCTTTATATTTACTTAATATGTACATATATTTTAAATTGTGGTTCCATGACTAGTTTTCATATCTATTTATATTGTATTTTTGCACGTTTTGCGGTAAATGTTTTTATCCTCAAAAGCTGGTTTATTCTGCATGCTCTCTAATTTTCTCATCCCAACCCATAATAATTCTCAGATGTAATATATGGGGGTAAACCGTCTGTTTCTGTTATTTGTATTAATAATAATCTTTTTATCTGAAGCGAAAAGATAGGAAAAACAACATTTTTGTCATAAAGTCTACAATGGATTTTAATTCATTTCGCCACAATGCAAAATGTAATAAAACATATTCTAATGGTGTGATTAACTCTCAACTCTAGAGTATATTTTAGCGCGAACAAATCATCAAATAGAGACATATTGTAGTGTTTTAATGTATATTCTACATTTACATTTA
The DNA here is from genome assembly GCA_018245475.1 of Pharmacophagus antenor. Taxonomy (NCBI): domain Eukaryota; kingdom Metazoa; phylum Arthropoda; class Insecta; order Lepidoptera; family Papilionidae; genus Pharmacophagus; species Pharmacophagus antenor. The sequence goes on from DWQX01000054.1 coordinate 25,487, forward strand.
AATAGAATATACACACAAGTTGACGTACAAAATGTTTATATTTGAACGCTGCACACGACACGACTTGTGTTGACCAATACTCACGATTCAAGTTATGGCGCTAAATGCGAATGAGAGTAAACCACTCGAGTGCAAAAAATTTAAATATTATTTATATTCCAAGCGAGTCTGTATTATTTGTATTACAAATGTACTGTCACGATAGAGACTGAGTTTGAAATGACTGTCATTTGAAATGTGACCAATATTGTTTTTGTGATTTCTAGCAAGTAATAGATATTTTTAAGAACACAAACTAATATTTCCGCGTTACTCCTCTAGACACAATGTAACTGTGAGGGAGAAAAGAGACCATGTCACTTTCATAACCTAAAAAAAGATATTTATTATTGTACACATATTGTTTTTAATGATGATAACATAGGAAAATGAAACAAAAAATTATCCCAATGTCAGCTTATAGACGAATTACAAATTTAAATCTACAATTATTTTTATATTTATTTACACATACAAAATCAAGAACAGAGTGAATATGCTGCATCTACGTTTGTGCGCTTCACCACCTAAACCCACATAATCGCTTAACACCTGGTAACAGTGTGGTTAAATACAAGCCTATAAAATATATTAGAGTTGGTGTTTTTTTCATAGGAGATTATTTTATACTAAAGGATTGTTTTTAAATAGGTATTTATATTAAGAGGTATTTATACCCACTAAAACTCCCTCGGTGGTCGCCCTCAACGCATTTTACGGGGCCGGAAATTTCCTACAGAACGAATTGTTACCCCTGGACAGTACGCTTTACCATGTCCGACACATAGACATCTCTAGCAACCTCTGTGTTTTACGTCTTGACTGGTTCTGCTTAATAAACTACAAGGGCTCCCACACACCACAAACCCGCGAATATAATGATCCTTTCGACGTCTTTTACAGTCGGCAAGAAATATCTTAGTATTATTTTTAATAGCCCAAAATTACAGAGTTGACGAGAACGTCTATCATGATAATCATCATCACCCTAGAGAATCTTAAACTACTCCATTCTGACATCTTCTGTGACCTACTTAAAATACTTCATACACTATTAATAATAATATTATCAAATTTACCTTAGTGAATGTAGCTAGTGAAATTTCCGTTAGAGTCACAGATCTAACAAATATAATTTTTTGTGTCCTAGAAATTGAAATTTTACAAATGACGTATTACCATTCGTCAATTAATTTATGATTATTTTAATAATTAATGTATTAAATGAAATTATACCGATTTAAAATAATTATCATATATTTTTGGTATTTTCTTTCTAAACTATTCCAGCGACTTTCACATATTTTGTTTCCAACATCTATAGACTGAAATACAAAAAATATAAATACAAATACATTAACAGTTCTAAAGATCACTGAAATCTTAAAAGCTTTCAGTATTATAGGTAAGATTCTAATAAAATTATTTATGCAGGATACAATGAATTTTTTTCTATAAACTTAACGTTTATTGTCCAAGGTAAGTTTATCCGCTTTTTCTAGACATCTTACCTGTTTGTTGGCGAAACATTATTAACAAACACATATATTATTACATTTGTATATTTTGTGAAGACAGCATTAACACTAGAATGCCAAAGGAGTCATATTGACTGCTTTTCAATTTATTTATGTACATATTTTAATTGTGATACAATTTTCAGGAATATTACAATGACTGTATACATGAATGTATTAATAAACGTTGATTCTATCTTTACGCTCTAATTAAGTTATAGCTATATTGCCCATCGTCATATCACCTATTATTTCACTGTATAAAGACGCGTTATCTAGTAAATTTAATATAAACGCAATACAAGGGGATCAATTTATTTTCGATGTAAAGAAAAATAGGTTTACTAATCAATAACATTAATTTCTGTAATCTGATTGTTATTTTCATTAATACAATTTTTACTCATATTAGTTAACTGGTCACACCAAAGTCCCAATTTATTTTTAACCAAATCAAAAAATCTAAGGATAAAATAGTATTATACTATACACACATTAATCACTTTCCATCAGGTGAACCGCTCGCTCGTTTGCCTACTCTTCCTATAAAAAAGGAAACATTTTACATACAATACTTACACACTAAATAGTACTTACAGAATCAGAGAGTAATTGTCCGTAGAGACAACAGAAGAATGATATCGCTACTATTATAACTGAAACAGCTAAGTGTTGTAAGCTTTGAAGTACCCCGTATATCTAAAAGAAAAAAAAAATTACCTAAAAAAAGTAAACTATAAATTTGTCATCAATTATACTTACACGCGCTGATATGGCGAAAAAGACTATTCCGCCAGAAATAAAGAAGAGGTGAGCCGCAAAAATGTCACCGAAACCTTTACTTATTTCATTCACTAAACTGCCAATGGAAAATTATTAATTTGCATTAAAATGTTTAAATTAATATACAATAAATAATATGTGTTATATATAGGTATTTAATTACTCAAGCAAACATGTATGGCGTTTTATAACAGCTCTCAACTCCTCCTCGCTAAATTCATCACCAGCGTCGAATATGTTTTTGAAATCAACTTGCAAGATTATGAAAAGTATATTTAACTTGCTAATTGTAATAATTAAGATTAATAATCCAATGACTATAACAATGCATAAATGTATCGCTGCAATCAAAACACATAGGATAACAAACTATAATATAAAATCATAATAATTAAATAAACATAATTGCCCATAGGTTAAGATTGTTTGAAATAATATAGATTTGTTGCATAAAGTATTGGTGCCTTGATCATATATGAAAAAATATTGTTTCTCCTACCTAGTATATAGTCCAAAAAGATTAGGACGACATACAATGCGAAATGTTCATCCAGATCAAACGGTATAAAGAAATTAAATCGAGTAGAAAGAGAGACGTCATCATCTAACGTAATAAACTTAGAAAATAGAACATGACCTAGCGGGCTCAGCATATAAACCACCGTGTAATACATACAAATTGTGGCAAATTCTGCAAAAAAAAAAATATAAAAGTTTTTCAATTAGTGCCATTTTACAAAAGTTCAGAAATAATATCGTACATATTTTATCAATTCTACAATATTATTCAACTACTAATATATATGATATACATGAAACTTACTATAGCTCACTGAAGGAACGAGTCTCAAATAGTCTTTCTTGATATTAATTAAATCTGGTCGTAGATGATTATAATCGCGCCACTGCTCGTCTATTTTAAGTAAACATCTATTAATTTGACGCTTATTGAGACTGAATATTGTGTACAAGATGAAGCCTTCAACAAAAAGTATGTAAGAGATTATGTCAGTGTTGAAATTCCCATTATTCTATGAATTTACTCTTGGGATAAACTTCTAACATTTATGTGTACAACAAAAAGATTATACATGCCTTCAACATATTGGATAAAATATGAAATATCAGTAGATAAATCCCTGAAACCAACTTCACTCGCTAATGCATTAAATAAATAAGCTAAATGGGAAACAAGGCAAACAATCACTATTGTCGATCTTATGACGTACGCCAATTTCATGACAACAGCCAAAAGATAATCTTTAGGATTCTTTTGATCCAATAGATGTATGCCGATTAATTCAAAACATTTCATGAATACAGCGTATTGATCGAAAAATTCGGAGTTTATCATGATGCTACAGTTCTGAAAGCACTTAACAGTGTGAACTAAGACAGAACCCGTCTTTATATACACACTAATAGACATTACGGAGCTACGAATAAAGTCATAAATTTAAAAATATTTTAGATGAAATAATGAAGTGTGGAAATATTATCGATATTGTTTCTTCAATTTGTTATTATTATTTTTACTCAGTGTGAAGTCATCGGACATCTAGAGGTGCGGTATTTTACCACCCGATAGCTGTGAGCGACCCTCAAGTTTAGACGAAGCCTTTTACATTGTAGTTAAAACGGCGTATAGCATAAGAATATAACATTTTGCCTCCATCTCCTACAACCCTCCAAATATAACGGAGACGTTTTTGGAGATGGAGTGAATAGTTTACTTGTAGATTTGTGTAATTTAACATCAAATGAAATTGACAAAAAGGGTATTTAAAATAGTAATACGTTCAAGATACACATTAGAAATGTCACAATTAGACAATTATCTTGTATTTTTCCTAGCATTACGAAATAGTGAAAGAAATTTTTAGTTGTTGTGCTAATATGAAAATTCTTTCCATACAAGCACGATTTCTAAATTTGGTAACGAAAATATACAATAATAAACCAATTCACTCAGATCTGGATATGAAATAGAATAATAAACAAAGGAAGCTACCTTTTATATCCAAATAAATAACATAATCACCGAGTACGATTATTAATTTAATAATTAAATTCGCATAAATCGTACTTATTAACCTCTACTACATTTCTAAAATTTTTCAACTCACGATAATTCTAAACGCTGAAATGTAATTTATTAAATATTTTATTATTGCTCAGGCCTAATAATACAAAATTACATTTCCCTGACTGATTATATAGGAAAAATAGTCCACAATTGTAATAAATATTCGTTGTGTAAATATTACTACTGTTTAAGTCAGAATTGGTACCTTTGCCGTGTATTTTTCTTCCGCCATATGGCTGCCCCACCTCAAACGTATTATTTTTAATCATTAACACTGAAACAAATTTAATAGTTTTTAAAGTAAAAATAACAAAATAAAATATCGTTTATTTTTGTTATAAGTCCACGAAAACAACTTAATTTTTAACTTTTTAACTTTTTAACTAAATTTTTAACATAAGACAGATCTGTTTTGTTCTATTCTGTTTTGTGATAGGTTGCAAATTGTGAGATATTGGTACGTAGGTATTATTTTATTTTTTTCAACAATGAAAACGATCTAAAAGATTAAAGAAAAAAATTCTAAGACATAGGTGATTAAAGAATAGTAAAAAACATTTTTTTTATTCTAAAAAGGTTAAAAAACTTTCTTTATAAGAAAGTAACGTGAATTAGAGTTATAATGACTACAAAATAGCTCTCTGTTCATTAAGAAATCTCAAATGACAATATAATTACGTCACGTAAACTGAGTAACTCTCCTTCATTTATAATTTGTACAAGATGAAACTTCAAAAGAAATTAGACATTTGATGTTGATCATGTTTTGATATTTCTGCTTTTTGATATATTTATTTACATTAAAAACCAATATAAACATCTTTTACAGGTTTATAGGATACGGTTTTTGAAACACTGAAAGATGCATAGCAACGGTATGTTGTTGCAAATAATTCGCTAAAATCGTTGCTTTGTGGTGGAGGATATAATTTTTATATGACACTAACAATTTTAAGAGAGGTTTTTTATTACTTTTTTAACAATTTATAGAGATATCTTCAAAATAGTAGTCATAATTAACCAACATGTGTCACATTAAAACGGTCGTATGACAAAAGATCTCGTGAATTCATTTTTGTTGAAGACTTTTGAAGAAATTATTCTCTATTTCAAAATTATTGGCAATAACATACCGTTGTTTTGTATCGCTGAGTGTCTGAAAAACCAGAACCACAAACATTCGCTTTTAACTTCTCATACGGATTACCCTCTATCTGTATCTTTTAAAGTATCGTCTGTGATAGTGTGCGAAAGCGTTCCAGTAATTACGGGTTAAACCTTTGGGTAAAACACACAGGAGTTTTCGCTGGTAAAAGTCCGGCGGGAACCGAACCTCTAATCTTGCAGTGCAGAGGTCTAATACAAGATTCCCCTAAGATATAAAACTATCGTGGCTTTCTGATGACTTTACAAATAAGAATACTATACTTAATTAAAAAATATAGAATAATTTTGAGATTCTTTGCTCTTTTCCAATTTTACTTTTTTAAAGAGTTTTGTTATTGTACCGAGGATGTTCTTAAAGTACGTATTTTGATAATATTCCCTCTATTACCTTTTTACTAGAAATGTAACTATAATTTTTATGTTTTTCGGTAACATCTAGCTAAAAATTTAATTCAGTTAATCAATTATACGTTTATATATACATTTTTAACCAACTAGAAGAAAGTGATTCTCTATTAGACGCCTTTCTTATTTGTTCTTCCTCTACATAGACATTCTCTACATATAAATTCAATCCTAGGGTTGGGAAAACATGTAACCTAGGTTTTCATCCCGATAACTACTATTGAAATATGGTGAGAATTTCATGATCCCATTTCATTAAAAATATACCTCAAAATTTATAGAGTAAATTGGAAAAAAAAATATCTTTAAAGTAATAAATAGAAAACATTGATTTTCAAATCCATAATTTATGTATATGCATTGACAATGTAAGGCCCTTCTTACACTATTTATTTTATTTTTATTTAACTTCCTTTTCTTCCAAATTTTGTAAATTTTTTATCGGTTATGGGCTAAAACGGCTTTGATTTCTCTAAATGTTAAGTTGCAATGACGCCTTAGAGATGAGACATGTTCGCCCAGAATACATCTAGATCTCACATGTATGACTATTGGAACACGGCAATGCTGTTATGGCAGCAAATAGACATTAAGAGTGCTATAGCTAGCCAGACGGGTTTGGAAAACTACCAACTAGACTCCACTACTCGCTGTCGCCCGGGAATCGAGCTTAGGACTTACGTCCTACAAGGCCAACGGGTAAACCACTGTGCTAAGGAGGCAGTCGAATTTGACTAATTTGACTGTCATATCCTTTTAAGACAAAATAAGCTTCAAAAAGAATTCCATAATTTGTGTTCCACCTTTATCCTGTTTATTTATGTATTTTTCATAGGTTCGATTTATTAATGAAACTATTCAAGAGACCAAACATGTTAACAAATATGAACAGGATGATAGAAGTAAATTTCCATGGAAATTACTAACCTATTTCGATCCTTAATTATTCGGGATTAGAGATAATAGAGTGAAACCGCGGGTCCATTTTGGTTTCAATGAGATTATAATTTGCTTAATAAGCGAAACTGTCATGGTAACTGATCAATTTACGAAAGACCACTGTCATTAAAAACAACTTTGTGGTTATTTATACAATATTTTTCGTTGAATGGTTCTTTGTGATGATTATAATGTCTACGCAGATGTAATTGTAACATAAAGTTATACACATTCATATAAATTATTAATGTTTTCGAAAATGTTAAAATTAATACAAGCGAATAACAGAAATCTTATCGCCTGTGATGAGCGATAAACAAAAGTTTCCGACAATAACCAACGATATGACAAAAACGAGAACCTATTATAGTTAAAAAAAATACGACCTAATATTCCTCGACGTCAGATAGACGCGGTTAGACGCGATATAGACCAGAAAAATTGAAATTATAATGTATACCCATCGCGGGTGTTTAAAATCGTTATTAACGAGAACCTGTTCAATAAACAATGATGTCTGCATTCAGAATATAATAAAAGGTTTTTATATGTTTACTAAATTATAATTTATATTACACCAGCTGTCACCCACCCGCTTCTCAATGCGTGGTAGTTTTTTTATTTGATATTAAAATTAATCCCCCTCCAATATATGCCGCAATTATCGCGTCCATAAATTCAGAAAATAAAAAGTTTTATTGAAATTAGGAAACCCCTCCCCGTTCATTTTCCTCCTTAGGGTTGGAATTCCAAGAACTTTACGGATACCTATACATCATAGAAAAGACACTACAAATTTCATGTCTATACAACCAGCTGTTTAGGCTGTGCCTTAATAAATAGGTAAGTCAGCAAATGAGTTTGAATCGTATAGGTATTGATACTGTTTTAATTTATTTGAAAACTTTTTTATTTATTTCCTTAATTCAGTGTTAAAATTTTAATATTCGATTTTCCATCGTCAATGCAACATAACAACCTGCCAGTAACAGATGTATCAACTGATAAGCGGAACAAACCGCCAACGGTTTTTCAATAACACCGACTGGAAACACCCCAACAAAGTTTTAAAATTTTGTTAAAATTTCAACTCAAAAAAATTCATTCACCTTATTCCTATTCTTTAATGGATAAGGACTAACACTTAACTTCGACTTATATGATATATATGAATACACATAGATAGTATAGTGTGTTAGCACAGAATACTTTAGGCTCGCACGTGTACGACTATCGGAATACAGCAATGCTGTTATGGTGGCACATTGACCATTGAGGTTAGTAACTAGCCAAGCGGATATCGAAAAACCCTACCACCATGAAGACTTAACTATTCATGTAGCCCGGGAATCGAATCTGAAACCTCAGCTTTACAAGGCAAGCGGGCAGTAAACTACTTCGCCACAGAGGCAATCAAAATTAACTTATCCCGTTAAACCAGAACCGTTTTCCTATATACCATCTCAATGTTAACCTATACGCACTTAACCGTTCTGTTGCTAAAAATATCCTTTCAAAACAATATAACCATGACGATAAGAAACCGTCGCTTAAAGTGAAACTGTCACGTAAATATAAATTAATGATAATTTTCACGGTTAATGCGTAAAGTTATTGACAAGTACATAAACAAGCATACATTCCGAATTCCATTAACCCGTTTCGAGATACTGACATGTAACATTTCTTCTTCTGAGCTCTATTTTTATCTTTTCCACCATTTTGCAGGCCTGCCTCCATCAGTTTTTTCCAGTCTTTACGACATTGCTCCACTTGTATCCAGTTCGAGCCGGCAACCTTTTTAATATCATCTTTCCATCTCTTTTGTGAACATCCTCTGAGGCTATATATAGACAGACACACACACACACACATATATATATATATGTATATGTTCATTACAGAGATATAGGGTCACCTCTGAGAAAAACCCTACTTCTTTTTCGGTCAGAGAGTCAATGCTTTAACCAGGCTAGCCAATATGCGAACTGGCGGTTGTACCTTACGTTCGAAAATTTTTATTTTAAAAATGTCGGCAGCTTTACGTTTTCATTGCCGGAACCTCAATCTTAGCAGGGATCGAAGTCACACACCTTCATGTCGTACAGTACAAAATTCCACTGCACTTACATCTAAGCTATAACGACATCACTAAAGGATACTCGTCTTTATTTATTTATTTAAAAACTTCGCACATGATATATACTACATAAAACTATTCTAAGCAGAAAACGTAACATAAAGACGAGCTTAACTCATTATGAGTTCTCTACCAGCTAACCTTTGTGATAAAGAAATAGGATATGGGAGGTCTTGCAAGGATAAATTATGAAACTAGTTAACAAACAAAAAAAATAAATAAAAAATAATAGTAGTATTAAATTAGTATATATAACTACATATATTTATACACATACATATATATACACAACAAACTATAAAGACAAAAAGTACTCTTTTATGCACTTTTTAAATACAGCGAGCAACGAACATTCACGTCTTATTATATTTTATTTTGTTTCTAATGTCTTATTTTCTTTTTGAAAATAACCCTAAAAGCAAAACTATTCATGCAAAAATACCTTACCAAATGTAAGTAAAACTTATTCAATTTTACTTGACTTTTTAGATTACTGAAAGAGGTATTTTCTCGATGGATGTGTCACACGGCCCATATAGAGTAAATGGATCGCATTGATATTTCCCCACTCACGGCGGCTGTACATTGGTTTGTTTTTGCAATGTTACACTGACGTGTATCCAATTTACAGAAGATTATTGATTACTGTCAAAATAAAACCAGAAATATATTAAGCGATGCATATATTTTTTTATTTTCTCGTTTCTTTGTCATGAAAAAATATTTTATATTTTTGAATATAATCTTTTGTTTTCATAGCTTCCTTTATTTAACGGAAGAAAATTATATGGTATGTTTCTTGCTCTTTGTATTTCTCAATTTGTAAGTATGATCACGAGAAAAAGAGAAAGACAATTCCTTCCTGAGATTTATATCAGTTTTCAGAAACGGGTGCATTGCGAACCGATAGTAATTAAACACCTTGCGATTAAAAGTGATAGTACATAACCTATTTAATAAAACTTAAAATTTAAATTTAATAATTACTTAGATTAATAAAAACTTTTTATACCTTTATCGTGTATTAAAAATATTCAGGGACGTTATCATAGCGTCGAAGTGTGCAATCGGAAATGTTAACCATATTACGGAACAGCACTAACGTACCAGGTTAAAGGGTGGAAATCGGGTCACGTCAAACGCCGCACGATTAAATTTTGAAGTAACCGATGACTTGTAATCAGCACGGCGTAACAAACAGGAAGGGATATCTTTAAACAAAGTTTTTACCAGTTTACTTTTGCGCCTTTATCTTAGATCTTTATAAAATTATATTATTCATATTTATTTTGGTTTCTTAGGCATAATAGCTTTTTTATACACTCCGTATTTTTTTTTAGAAAATTCTTTTAAAATCCTTGGCTAGTAACACTGTCATTAATTTTAAATTGCCTTTCCAGTGTATAGTTTTGCTCTCACCATTTATATATGTATCTTACTATAACATTAATTTGTATAGCCGCACTGCGCCATACTTATTAACTGCATCCGTGGTGCAGTATTACCTGGGAGTTTTATTTTGTAATTCGGGAACACGTGAAACTTGGAGTATGAATAGTCATAGTCCTTTTTCGAACCCGCTTGGCTAGCAATCTACCGCCATTGCAGCTAGTGTACTACCAACGCAGTTACAACTCTTTGAATGTAGCGGCTGTCTATGGGCGACGGTGATCACTTTCCATCAGGTGAACCGCTCGTTTGCCTACTCTTCCTATAAAAATAATAAAGTACTCTATTACATGATTTGAAGTTGTATGTATTTTTTTTTCCTTTATCTAATCTCGTAAATCCATATTTGGAATACACGAAGTGAAAAAATCCTATCAACTCAGTGTTAAACTCATCTATAAATCACTGGCTTTAAAATTTAAATCAAAATAGGACACGTGCTCTCGAAATGCAGATAGATGAACGAACCGTCTGGATCAAATATTTCCTTATCAATATTTAGATTGCAATTTCTTTCAGGTGTCTTTCATTGCCGTCACGAATTTTTTTATTGTGGCCCCTCAGTGATTGAAACTGGACTACGAATTTCTTATTAACAGACTATGAAAAGAATGTTCTTTATTCTATACATCTTTTTTTTGCTGTTCCTTTTTTTGCATGACCACGAATAACTTTTTAAATAATGATTTCGTTTTAAGTCGATGGAATAATAACAAAAAAAATACAACAATATTTACATTTAACGGTTAATTACGATGCCAGAGTCAGATATTCTTTTATCGTTGGACTTTTTTTATAAAAAAAAAACTAATAATTTTATATTTTAGGTTTATTTTAAGCATTGTCAACCATCGTAAACTATCTTGTCTGTCGGTTCACCGCTAGCCTTCTTACTATGAGATCCCCCTTGGACTACCGGACGACCGGACGCCCTCAATGTCTCATGTGATATCAAAAACATTCGTGAACCATTCGGGTGGCACAAAGTAATGTAATCACAAAGCGGGAATAGAATTATCTAAATAAAAATTGATTCAAAATACAGCAACGATTGTTACGAATGAAAAATCAAAATAAAAATGTGTTAAATAATTTTTAGAAATCTTTTAAAAGGTAAGGATTATTAAATATTTAATAGATTACACTCGAATTGCGAATGGTAAGCCTATGCTGTTTGATTTCTTCAACATTATTTAGACTAGTTGTCCCAATAGAGTACATTCTCGTTTGTATTTGACCATTACAAAAAATTTTCATATTTTGAGTCTAAAATATTACACAATATAAATCTCGGTTTTCAGTTTCCTAAAAGTGAAATTCTTATATAAATGCGGTTCATTTCAATTCCAAACGTTTCATGGAAATGTAAGTAAGAAAGAAAGCAGAAAATTAAGTCAAAAATTCAATATACAATGAATTATTTATGGCAATGACTTTATTGCTTTTCTTCTGTTTAATAAACTGGTTGCTAAATAAAGATTTTTTACTGTCGGGAGATGGTATCACGCAATATTTAGAAACACAATCTATCAATAACAACAGAATAATTCAAAGTAATTTATATTTCGTAGATCCGATTTTTTTTTCATCGGAACCTGATCATAATTTCACACGATGCTAAGTGACCAACAGGGCGTACATTGTTAAGCCTGTTCACCAATAATACTCTGGTCCTTGCAGATATACCTGCCGGACAGAAATGCTTTTATAACAGTAGATTAACATTGAGGATATAAGCTAGCCGGACTAGTTTCAAAATACCTTACCACCATCCAAACTCTGCTACTCATACGAGATACATACGAAACTAAGACAACCGTATTACAAAGCAAGCGGTAAACTACTGTGCCATGGAGGCTGTGAGCGACCAAGCAGAAAAGCATTTAGTTTCCGAGATATAAGCAAAGTTAAGTAAAAATTGGCGTGGGCCATTTTATATCATTATTAATTTATGTTCAATATTCTAATAATTTTAACTAATAAATTACTATAAATGATGTTCGTAAGTACCAGAAACAAGCGTCTAAATTTGTTTTTTATTGCAGACAATCATTAAAAATGCTTTGTCTCTAATCAAGCTTTTCAGTTTCAACTTCAATTGTCTGATAAAAAAGTGCCAGTTTTTGAATGTTTTTTAATCCTTATTATCAAAAGACTGTTCTAGATATCGAATCAAGTTTTAACTCAATACCCCTCTATTGGACTTTTTTTGCTTCAACGTCCACATATCATTAATTTATTTTTTATTGTTTATCACTGTACTTCAGAATACTTATATAGATTGTATAATATTTTAATACGTAATATTACACGTGTAAGTTTAAAAATATCAATATAAACATTTAGAATAAATACATTCGCTGTGCCATTTACCTAATTCACCTTTCTAAAATCTGTTCCGCCCATAAATAAACTCAAAAAACTCAATGTAAAGAGAAATTTATAGCTCCAATATCAAATTAAGCGTTGATTTTTTTTTAATTCCACTGAAACAGGCACTTTTTCATTGTCCACGATTAATCCGAGGAATTGACATTTGTGTCAAATAAGAATTATGCTCTCTGCGTAATTGACGAGGGTAATCGTAGATTTGAAAGCTTTAACACAGTTACTTAGTTCTGATGGCGTTGTTGTGAGCGTTTCATTTCGTTCAACTTTTTTTTTTTATTTTAGGTGATATTTATTTAAAAAAATAATTGAATACAAATTTCTCTCAGAGAATATGTAATAATAATAATATAGGGAAATAATAATAATGATGTATTATTGGTTATTAATTTATCTCTCTTGCTGAAAACATAAAAATGGCTTTAAAATACGTACTTTTGCGAAATTAAACTATTAACGATTTTTAGACACACCTAAGACATTAAAGTGTTGAGTTATTGAATATCTATTTTTAGCCCTTAAAAGACTATCCGTTATAAAATTAGATGTTAATATATAAACACACCAATTCTTTTGTGATTTTTTTTAAAATTTAATAATTGAACTTAATTCGGTATACAAATTCTTGGTTTTCTTATTATCTCATTCATATTAAACACAAATCATATTAAAGATAAGCTGTAATGTATTTTAATTTGTTGACCCATTGTCAAATTAAAAAACAAATAGCGTGTCGGATTCCCGCCTCGAAGAGTTCCGTACCATAAACACCTATAAAGTTACATTTCTTCTAGGACATTTTTTTTCTTTGTTACTGTTGTGGCTATGGATATACACAATCTGTAAAAATTTCGACCTATCACGGACAGACTGATGATGGAGTCTTAGTAAAAGAGATTCAATACTCACCCTTTGGGTAAGGAACCCCAATAACTACCTTATACCTATTTGTTTAATTTAGGAAACTATAAACAAAAATTATATAACGTTATAGTTTTGTTATTTACAAATATGTATGTGCTTTGTCTACAAATGTAAAATCAAGATCCCTTTTATTTAGCTGTTAGCATAATTATCGACAATTTAACACTTTAGTATAATCGACAAACACTTTGAATTCGGTTTCTAAGGCAATTAGATAATTATTTCACCAAAATGTTACAACTATGATTAATTCACAGTTTACTCAATAATAACTGTGAGCTAGGAGAGATCTAACTTATGAATGAACAAGGTGATACCTACTGCTAGCGATCATTGGCTACAATGGATTTTATTAAGACTTACCAGATTTAAAACATTCATTGACATAATAACAATAAATGTCTGCATTTCTTTGTGATAAACTTGTACAGTTTTCGCAGACTCCCGTTTCCTAGAATATATGAAACAAAACTTTATTATTTTAATAAAGTAAAACTAACATAAATATCACAGTTACAAATGTTGTGAATAAATTATTTAACATTCAAAGTATAAATATTATTTTTATTACATATTTCGTTAATATCATAGAAAATAGTTAAGCGATAATTAATAAATAGTTGAGATGATTAAAGATTTTAAATACATATTTTAATAATGTGTAATAACTTATTTGCACTTTTATAAATGGAACAAAGTATCGAGAGGTAATAATCTAGCAATATCATTGGCTTGAGCACTTATTTGTATTCAGAAGAATATTTGGTCACGCAAAATACTGATATAAATAAACGCATCGGTACAGCCAAGATAGCTTCTTACAAAAGAGATGCAATAAATACGTAAATTTTAGAAACATAAATATTATTTTAACGCCAAGTAATTTAAGCAATAAATCGCGGAAGTCATAACTCTTTCATCATTTTTGAACTCTGACAAAATCTGCCTTTGTTACCACGATGGGTAACGATAAATCTCTCACATTGTATATTTAAATTTGAGTAACATTTGAATGAAAAGGGTTTTTCAAAATGCCTTTGATGTACACATACATTGGGAATCGTTAAATTGCCAAACATGAACAAGCGAACGCTTATTTACATTTTCTTCCTTTTCTTTCTAGAAAAAATCAAAAAGGACTTATTCGTTATCTGTTTACTTCCTTTAACATCAAAGGACACGTAATTTAATTAATAGTAGATAAGGTCGTTGATTTGAGGACATTTACAAGTGAATATTTATATTTCCTTGATATATATAGAATTTTCTGATATTTAAATAAGTAATTTCGTAAACTCTGGTTGAAAATGTTTGTTTTACCGACATCAATAAACGTCATCGTTCATCCATAAAGCACAATACCTTATACCTTAGATATTCTTTATAACAATTTCATGAACGTCTTGGTTAAAAATGACCTTCTTTGACAAAGTCATCCAAAGAAGCTGCAGTTGAGAGTTCTGAAAAAGTTTCTCTAAGCTCGAGACACTCACCATTTCGCCACATTATTACAGGCATTCAAAAGATACGGTAGCGGATACTCCCTCATTATTATGCGAGTACGGACTTCAATTAGACACGCTGTCTTAACCTGGACTGATTTATTAATATAAGTTTTACAAACACCTACCATTACATTCATACCAAATGTGTATTTACCGCTACAGAATATATGAAGTGTGTAAACTATGTTAGCGACATTGATCCTTATGAAGTCAGCATTAAAAGACAAGAGTTCGTTCTTATAATAATACCATTACGTCCATAATACCGTCGCTATACTCCCGCTATTGTAAGTAAACGTTATTATTAAAAACTGCGACCGCGCTTTCTTAGGCTTTTGTTAGACCACCGAATATATCGTCATCGAACTCTCTTTGAATAATATTAATAGCGGTCTTTCTATTTACTTCCATTAATATTGTATGTTATTAAGCGTTGATGTGATAAGCTATCATTGACCAAAATGTTTAGCAATGTTATTAATATTCATCATTCCCTATTTTTTATTTATGTATAAAAAATAACTTTCATCCTTATAAGTTCTTATACGACATATGAATATTAAAATATTTTACACATTTTTTACTTTGTACTCTGTTTATATTATGTAAGATTTACCTTTCTTTAAAATGTAAAAGAAGTCCGATATAAAACTGAGAGTCGTAAAAAGTGCACAACGGAAAAGGTTTGACTTGAAGAAAACACGTTTCCAACCCGTTGAACTCTGATCAATTTACAATTTTACTATTCTTTCCTGAACGCGTACGTATGGCTGTGTTGAGAAAAAAGTATTAAATTGAATTAACCTTTTTTTTCTTTTTTTTGACAAAACGTTATAATAGGTTTTGGATGGTGATAAGGTTCTTGAATGGTGGAAGACTTTTTGATTGCCGGTTAAATTTTTCGACTATATCCCTCCATATACGTCTGCCATCATAACAAAGTTGCCATGTTCCTGCACCAAATTTTATATGAATTACTTTGTCAAAGTTTTTCAAATATGTCAACTTTCAAGAAAACTATGAACTACATGAATTATTTAAGCCAATATTACTTGTGAATCAAAATATACGTTCTGGTATGAATTAATAAAACACTACATGAGAATCGTGTATTCTGGGATTAAAACATTCCCGCATATAATAGTTACAGGCCAGTATATTCAAGAAAAGATTACATTATACAACGGATAATTTATATACAAATAGCGCCATATAATGGTTTTATTAAACGATATTTATACATTGGTTATACATTAAACAATACGATGGCGGTTGTTTTGCGTCCGCCCGGCTGTGTTAATTTACGCTGCTCTAAATAGTAGATACAGTGTAACATGACTTGCCTTAATTGACAATTCAATCGGAAATTTCAGTGAACTGACGCCGATCGCCTACCGTGAAATTAAAGACGGCCGTTCCAAGATTGAAATGTCTCATTCGTTCTTTATTTACTTAAATCGGCACCGACATGAGTTCATTCGATGTATCATTCAATTATAGGTAAATAATTTAAAAATGTGTAAACATTTACAAACTACTGTCTAATAGTTTCATAAAATAACAATTTTTTTATAAAAATTAACGAATCGTAAGGTGTATTTATGTAATACACTTTTGTAATGTAAATTTACAGTTTTAGCTTAAATACTATTTAGATTTATTTTTAAATAAATAAAAATAACAAATATTTAAAATAACTTCGTATGATTCGATATCCATTTACTTTCTGGTTCTTCTTGCCTGTTTATTATTCCTTAAGTGTTCTATCGATATTTGATGTTGATAGTGTTGGCACCGTTGTTTTTTAGTACTACTCCTACAGACACAAAAAATATTCCTACAAAGAAAATTTAATGCAATATTTTTAACATCATTTAAAAATCACCAATGCCACCCGAGCCACCAATTTTACTCTGACAATTTCTATGTCGATCGGCATCTGTCATTAGTTTTTGACCAATATACGAAGCGTACAAGCCACATTTGTTTCATAAATGAATGAATTTACTTTTCGAGTTGCAAAAGTTTCTGATGTTTAGACCCCATCGCTCTGATGTATGTCGGAAAAATCATTAGCCACGGGTCAACAAAATGGGATACACGTAGTTGGCACTAATAAATTACACTCAGTGTTACGCGAATATCAGGAGGGTTGTCTTTTAAATCATATAAGAGGATAATATTTTTCTTCATCCACTACTCTTCTTAAATTATTCTTATTCTGACATTTGTTTAAACTTTCCTAGGAAGGGTAACGTTTGTCTGAAAAAAGAAAACACATGTTTTTTTATATTTTATATGACCAACTAATAGGTGTATTCCTGCCAAACAAAAAATCAATTTATTCTATAAATATATATTTAATCATACGTCAATAATAATAAATAACAAAAAACATATCGAACTGATAACCTCCTTCTGGTCATCGTTTAAACATTTTAATCGAAATTCGCTTTAAATCACAGATGAAACAAGTCTATCACACATTTATGGAACACCAAATAATACCAATTTTGTGCATCCTTAATTACGTCTTCATTATTTTAACTCCATCAACGTTAAAATTTCATACAAAGAAAATTAAATAATTTATTAAAAAGAGAAATATTCCAAATTAATCTTACTTTATTAGGCTATTAAAAAAATGCGTTACAATATTCGTTATGAACGTCTGACGGTGAAAATATCATTAATAACATTTTTACAAACGATGTAACCGGAGGAAAACAGGCGAAATAATATACGATTGTTGAAAAGTTTCATAGCGGCACTTTTATACGAAAAACAACCTAACTTAAATTTAAGTTTGTTTATTTAAGATAATAATGAAAGACGGTTGACAGTTTCAGTTGGTCATATTTCCGGAAAAAAGACTTTTACCTCAAAAAAATATATATTTAAAATTTTCTAGACATCAGAAATTTGAAAACATTATAATCTCATTTAAATAGATCCACAAAAGCTGCGGTAATAGATTTAATTATAATGGAATCCAGAACAATAGCGCCAAATAGATTGGCGTATGTGGTAGATTGAAATTAATTTACTCTTTTATTGTTATTAAAATGATTGGTAGACTGGATCGGTGCTTTTAATTTTTTTAACATTAATTGAACACAATAGAGGTTGCTACGCCTTTACACCAATATATTTGATTTCTATGTCAAATTAAATATTTCTCACAAATTCAAACGTCACGCCAAAAATAAAACCATTATTGTTCAAGAAATTTTTTTTTTTCTTGAACAATATTGCGTGTTTTGGTATAAGTATTGTATAAACATTCACCGCTACATAATTAAGTTAATAAGAGGTTTCTACCTTCATTAATGGCTGTTTTTTTATATTTACCATATAAAACGTATCACTTCATTATACATAGGCACACAAAACATTACTTATTTTTTAGAAAACAGTACTATATAAACTAATTCTACAAATGTTATTGTGTTAGTCTAAATATATTTACAGTTTCATCTCTAGATATCTAAAAATGCAGAAATAGAAAGATAAAAATTTTATTGCAAAAAAAATGTACACTTAAGTTATCAATTATGGCCATGAAAATTAACTAATAGAAATTTATTACCTACAGTATTACCTAATTACAAATTAAAAATATTAAACTTCGCGGTTAAAATATATATCGCGCGATTTGCAATGCCAAGAAATTTGGAACATCCAATTTTTATATACATAAAACGTTTCGTACATAAAAAAAACTTACATTTACTAAAAAGTTTGTCTTCAAACCGTTTTGAACAACCGATTCAAAAGCTCATTTTCTCCGAATAACCATTAAAAGAAATAATTATTTTCCTCAGTGAGCAGAAATTGTTTATTACGGTTTTAAATAAAAATCAAAATAATTTAAGAATTATTGAAATAATTGATAAAAACACAAAAGGATTTATTCGTTGAGAGTTAAAATTAAATGCTAATTACTTTCTGCGCTATTTCCAGATTATTAAGAATTTCGAACGGTTGAATAAATTTTACGAATGTAAGAACAGTTCAGCGTTATCCGTATTATGAAGATGTTAAAGAATTAAATATAAAATGTATCTAATAAGACTATGACGGACATATCCAGAGTATTCTGGGCGAGTATGGCTCTTCATCTACGGTATTTTTGCCACTTAACATTTTGCGAAATTATAGTCATATGTAATTTAACAAAATTTCCAATAAATCAAAGCAATCTTCATTCGACCCCTCCTGTAGTATCAGTTATAGTATATAATTTATGAAGCATCTATACGAGTATGTAAGTGCATGTAGGAATAGTTCAACTAATCTTTTATTGGTTATGTACAATTAACGTACATATGACCTGATGTTAATTGACATTGAAGCCGTAGATAGAGAAGCCTATTCACCTGGAATACTTCTGGCTCTCACACTTACGACTGCCGAAACACAACAATGCTGTTATGGTGGCTGATTAACATTAAGGATGGCAGCTAGCCAAGCTAATTCGATAAACCCTTCCACCCAGTCGGACTCCACTACATACATATATGGCCCGGGGAATCAACGGGGCACCTCCGCGTTACAAGGCAAATGGTATACGCCACTTGCGTCAGTAGGCAATCAAAAATCATTTTACGACTAAAACTTTTGACTAATTTAATGAATTGTCATAACAACGTCCCTCATTTTCAGCCACCTGCCGTCTTGTCTCTTCTTCACAATAAAGATTAATTCATTGACACACACATATATCCACCTCTTTCTTTTACTAGCATTCATCCGTTGAACTAACTTCTACAGTAGATTTAGCTCAACGTTGGCATTTTTAAATATTTGTTCGAATATGTGTACTGTGTCCGGTAAAAAAAATGCATTTTTTATCTCTGGCAGATATTTTGTGTTTTACGAATATCACGGAAGCAAATATAGCATAATCCGGCTTTATTACCCACCGGTGAGGAGTAAATGCCAAATAACTGTTATCGAAATGAATAAACGATGAAAAGATAGCAAACAATACGAGCCCTGATAGGTTACCATGATCTATTGCACCAGTATGTGATAGTAAATATGGACAGTAAGTTTCCAAAGGAAAATATTTTGTAAAAGATAAGGTTACATCAAAAATATCTGTTGAAATTTAAATTTCTTCGTTTCATTTATATCCGTCAACATTATTTACATATTACTGCCAAACATTAAATAAATACTTATTTAGTTATTATTTTCTTTGTGTTATAAAAAAAAGCTCACTTAACAAATTTTTAATAATATATCCACGTAATCGGTTATCGTACGCCTTTTATCTACATATGTTTTAATATATATACTTAATTGTATAATATAGAAATAGAGATTCTGTTAAACAAATAATTCTTATGAACAATTTAAAATGTAAGTGGTAAGTATATATAATGAATAAGTAAAATATCAATTTATCCATGGTGATCACTTTACCTGCTAACTCATTTACCTTCCCCTACACTAAAAATACCATTTAATAGTAAATATTTTTTTTAATTTAAACACTTTTTTTTATAATCAGCGCAGTAAAATTTGTTAATTTGATTTATACAAAACACTTCGTGAAACAAAAAAACTGTCATGTGTTTTCCCCATTACGGTAGATGTATTGTGACTTCATAATTAAAAAAAAGAACTTTATTTATTTGGAAGCTTTAATGCACAAAATCACGCATATACAGTGGACTTTATGGCAAATGGCCTACTCGCCGCGTTTAAGCATAACAGCTTCTAATGAACCACTGAAACGAATGAATCTATGATAACGGAACAACAAATGGCTTCGAATCTATTATGCTAAAAGGTCCCAAAACGCTTATCGTTGCTTATATTTTTGTACACCTTACCCGTGTCACGGCAAAATGTCACTCGTGCGTCACGGTTACATGTTACATATTTAACAACACTAATAGCCCTTCCTTACGTCTCTCCACTACTTTAGAAATGCATACATGTTATGTATACGTAACAAGCTAGTATTTCATACAGTTTTGTAACAAATTATTTTTTTTTAATTGTAATATATGAGAGATAAAAGATATTCAAAGCTTATCAATATCCAGACCATTCTGAGTAAGCACGCTTCATCTATAACATTATTATCACTTAACATAACGTGCAACTAAAGTCAATTGTTAGCCCGTATTAAAATATGTTTTTCTAATTCTGAAGCAATTTAAATTTAATTATACCTTTCACCGTGTTTCTAATGTAATATGTTCGAAAAGTTATAATATGAAAGTATTTAAAAGGCATCATTATAATTTTATAATCAATTTACCCCCATTAAATTGTTACTAGTTTTTTAATCGCACTAAGCTTCAGTGCCATAAAATGGAAGCTTCTTTTAAAAGCACTTTTACGAATACTTAGCAGTTTTATTTATTCTGTGACCTCAAGAAGCTAAAACTATTAAAACTAATCAGTTTACCATTTCATTTAACATCTTTTATTCATTATTAGTAAATAACCTTTTATGAAAGCTATTAATCCTCGCTTTGCTATAAAAGTACTGAGCCAGTTTTAGCAGGACTTGACTAATTTATGAAAAGTCGCAAGAACAAAACGCTAATTTACAATTTAGGATTGTTAATTACCGTGCATAACATTTTATGGATTTCAATTAATTTTTTAGGGTTCCGTACACGAAAAGTGACAATCAGAACCCTATTACTGAGACACCTCCGTCTGTCTGTTCATCTGTCGGCGGTTTTTATCTCATAAGCCGTAATGGATAGATTTTAATCGTGTGTATCTATTGTCACTACAACAACAAATAATAATTAAATAATACTTACAAAAAACTTAATTTTATAGGCGTTTATGGTACGGAACCCTTCACGGTGCGACTACGACATGCACTTGACCATTTTTTTCTTTCATAAACTCTAAATCAATAAAGGTATTATATGTTAGTGTATCTATGTACTATGCATAACTATAAATTCACCATCCTCAACTCACTGATGACTGTCGCACAACCTTAACCGCTTATCCTAGACACATTTTATAAGATATATATTCTTTGGGATATGAAGGTATCAGATAAGATTTTTTGACACTCCACCCCTTAAGAAAAGGAAGAGTGATTCAAACGATGACTATAGCTAGTAAAATATAAATGTAAACATGACGTTCGAGAAAATATGAAACAGAAGAGTTAAGCCGTAAAGAAAATGTTTGCTATCCATTTTAAGAACTGCCTCATTAAGCGCCCTGTTACAAATAGGACCCATTTAAAACACGCTTTCTATATTATTTATACATTGTGTTCACAGAAATGGAGAACATTACTCTGTACATGTTCCGTGCGATATATTTCGTGAGTGTAAACACTGGTACTCGTTAGTTACATCTAAACTATCATGCACAGTCGATGTTAGCCACCGGTAAAAACATCGGCAAAATGTTCAATTTATAGTATAGTTAAAATAAAAATCAATTAAAAAAATCACCAATCTAAACGTGTATATTTCGAAGAAATTACAATCTCAACGCATTCTGCCACTACAAGTGACTTCTTCAGGTGTTACGCTTGATTAAATTAATCATTAATATTATCGCGCGACTGTTAATATTTTAACGGACAGACACCAAATTCATTAAATATCTTCCAAACGTAAAGTGTGTTTTCATTTCGCACGTGCGATTTATCTTTTTTCCAAATTTGAAGAACCTAAATCCAATATTAACCGTGTGATCTTTAAGACTACTAACATCAGCACAGGTTTTTGAATGGAATGACTTTTCTTTATATTAAACGATAAGAAAATTGAGCATTGTAGACCATTACTATGTTTATGTGATAGCAAGTTTTCCTTTTTGTTTAAAATATTGTTTTCTTTATGTAGCATTTTAATATTAACTTCAAGATTGTACTTCACATTCAAATAAGACAAAAATAATGTTTGAAAATTTCACTACTTGCAAATAGACTATGCTGGTATCTTCTTTTTATATCATATAACCAAGAACTGACTAGCAAAACTTCAATGTAGTGGATAAGAGCTAAACAAACATAATTGTTTGTTGCACTCTCGATCAAAGTCACTTTTGCGAAAATGCAGTTTTCACCACATATATTTAAACTTTTGATATCGTAAAAAACATATATTTTCAGATTTAGAAAAGATGATCAGATTATAAAGTAACGTCCACTTTTAGGTTTTAATCGAATAAATAATCTCACCATAATATAGTAAAAAGACACAATGATTATATTATTTAACAGTGTCCTACCGGGTATGCGAAGTGGTAAGTAACTAGTGAGTTAATATGTACAGCATTTTATACTCATCCCCTTGAGAATAAAAATGCAATAGAAACTGATAATATAAAAAATTTACACGCCTTTAAAAAAGACGTTCATTTAACAAATCATACTCATAGTATCAAAAAAAAAGTAAAAAATGTTGAATTATGTTATTCTTACACAGAAAATAATAGAATTTTGTAATTGAGGAAATTTTATTTCAATTAACTTGCTTGTCATTTTTAAAAACACGGAAAACCTTTAAAAAGTAGCTTGCTTAATTTAATTTGAAAATGATATTAAATAACAGACATAAATAACTGAATCATGATTTACAAAAATGTATTCCTTCTTTGAAATAAGACAACATAAAGCATCTTATTAGGGCTTATATTAGTTATAGACCGGTTAACTTGTTTATGTAATATTAATTATGATAAATAATTAACCTGAATAGTTACTCGTATAGATAAATAGAAATTAATTTTTTGCCATGATTAAAACTTGATTTCTTGAAAGAAATAATTTTATATTCTTAATTCTTTTTTGTAAATATTAATCTGCTTACCAGGCCGTGATAATTTACATTTCTTTCTTTTTTTCATTTAATTTATACAACTTATAAAGATCTAACAACCAAACGTCATCGTCGTGTAACCTATCGTAATACCCTTTATATAACCTGCTAATAGTAATAACACTGTGAAATATGTGTTTATTTCATGGATCGTGATATTTCATCAACGACGGATGGTGTGGCGGTTGAAAATAAACGTGAGAGTAGGACCAACAAGATGAGCGAGGAGGTAATGTAAAATAAAAAAAAATGCGATGCGTTATAAAAAAAAATAAAAGCAGGAACCGCAGTACACGAACGGCGAGTGTAGTGGATGATTGAAGCAAGATTTGGGCGGGTTCTCAGAGCGGAGCGGGAGCAGGAGCGATGCAGTATAGCGGTTGACAAAGAGGCGTTATAAAATATGAAACGCTCCCACCAGAGAACAGATGTAGAATATAAATAAAAGCGGAGAAATTACGGCGTTGTAAGCTACGAACAAAACAAAAAGCGAATTGCATTCAAATCTATAAAAGTAAATACTAATCGCCCGCTGTTCCTACCATTTCGTCGGTGATAGAAGCGGCGAGCAAACCGACAAATGAGGTTTCATTGACTTTATAGCCTCATACCGTTTATAGACTATTTTATATACACAAGCCGCTCAACCAACGGATATTGTCGGCAAACTCACTTAACAGTTACAATATTCACTATAATATTTGGACAGCATATTTAAAAAAAAATGTATGTTATAGATTTTTACCTGCTCTCAATTTGCGTGCAAACTGCAGATAACAGTAGTGTTTTATTACAGCACAGGGTTATTTATAGTACGTTATAAAACAACAATGTATGAAAATCGATTCATGGTGCTACGGAACATGAATTTATATCGAATTTTACTAAAATTACAGTGGAGGTAGAAAACCCATTACGATTTTAGAACATGAAAAGTTCTCACAACAGTTATTGACTGTTACTTTAAACCGTAAAGTCATTATTCTATTAACGATATTAACGTATTAGAAATAGGACTACAAATTATACTTTAGAACTAAATCTTACAGATGTTTACAAGACATCTCACATATACGTATGAATTATTGAAATGAAAAGCTATGGAGTTCGCTCTATATAACAGAGAGAAAAAGAATTATAAATGAAGATCATGTTATTCTATCCAGCCTCTGTTTTCACAATGAAAAAAAATAATTTATTTTATTACAAGTAATTCCTATTTACCTATCTTTATTATCAGGTTCTGGCACTCTCTGTATCAGTTTACCATTATACAATGACGTTACACAAAAGCGTAAGCGTGTTTAAGTTATTTAGGCGCCAATAACTAAACCATACCTATTTTAATTTCGATCTTTTGCATGTACTACGACGACGTTTTACAACTACATAATTAAAAAATATATACTTATTTAGATAAATAAATGTTTTTTATTCATTTTCACCTCTTCTATACTCAAACTGTCTTAGTCAGTTATTACAATTTTGTTATTCCAAACCCTTCCATCTGACATAAGGAATGAACATGCATATTCGATGAAGAGTGGAAACCCCGAAGGCGCCAAATGGGTCGCCGCTAGTAATTGGATCTCCGGTAAGTTAGATCAACATACGTCGCAGAGTGGAACATAACTGTTAGTTTAAAGACATCTGAAACACTATACTCATATTCATAAGATAAAACTATTTTAATGATATTACACTTAATCGGGTTATCATTTAATAAAAACAGGGAAAACATTTTTTAGCTCGAATGCGGCATAAGTACTTAACGACTTAAATCGTGGTTTTAACTCAAACTTTTGGCTTCCTTCGTCACAAAATCTGACGCTTATTTTGCTCAGTTATAATTACTGAAACTACATATAATGTGTTAAAGAGAAGTAACCAAACTTCTTAGTCTAATAAAAAATGTATGTATGAAAATGTAAAAAGTTATATTTAATGTGAATTACTTTGTCTTAGTATTTAAGAAATTAGTTTAAATATTCAAAAATTATACTCAGGGTTCTTCCCTTTTTTTCCAAATAAACACCTCAGTACTATCTTTGATTCTGTACATTATAACACGTTTTCTTTGCCATAAGGGTCACGCTGAACTTCTGCCACTAAAACCTGACTACCTAAAAGCTGAAATTACAAACACCCTCCCACACTATTTTAGCCAATTATATACCGTAGCGGAATATTACTGGCTATCCGTCCCTGTCATAGTAACCCTTACGTTCGCATCGATTGCGATCATTATTTACACGCCCTATAAATCTTTTCGTTGACCGCTTTGCATAATTAACAAGTTCTTTGAACATCTCAGATTATTTAAGAAAATAACAACTCTGGCACGATATTAATTATTACTATTTAGTATTCTTAATTTTTTTTTTTAATAACGAAACCATAAATTGCTCAAAACCTTGTGGGATTCATTTATTATTTTAAATACACTAGTACATTTACATTTTATTTCGACAAAAAAAAATCAATACTTTTTTATCGTACAATATATTAAAAAAAAATTGCACTCAGTTCTAAGGAATAGATCTAAACACCGTTCGAGATTCGTCAAAACGTATTTTACGCTTAAATGAATACAAAACGCTCATTTCGTCACGCTTAAATTGAGTCGGTAGATTAGAAGAATCTACTTTAAGAAAAGGAAATAGAATGAGTAATGGTTGAACATTTCGAATAACAATTTGTCAGTGGTCACGAGAACACTTTATACTGGAAAATGATTTCCCGTACGATACACAAAGGACCTGTTCAGTTCAAGTAGTGATTGTCGCATTTCAAGCGCTAATATCGAATATTATCTGATATTTATTATTATTATATTGAACATAAGTAAATAAAATAATAAATAAAAAATTACAACACTTAAACTGCTAAGCGGCAATAATATATCTACTATAGTTTTAAACTTTCAAACGGCCTCGATCAAGAGAAACTTGGTATCACGGGGAGAATCTTTGGAAATTACCTTAAGTCTTGAGAAAGTCAAAGTTATTTAGGATTTCGATTTCTACCCACTAAAACCCCGTCAGTGGTCGCAATCAATGCATTAAGAAAGGTTTAACGATCTCGTACAGAATGCACCGGTTACTCTCTGCATGCCTTTGGACCTCCAACGTAGGGGCATAGTCCATAGTACCAAACACTGAACTCCAGGGGTGCTATCCATTCCACGCTTGGTGAGGATTAACCCTTAAAATCCATAAGCCCGAAGATCCCTTAAAATTCCTTTTAACACAGAGGTGAATTACCCTTAGTCCTATTCTTAACAGCGCGCTAAGACGGAAAAACCAAGAAAACTTTACTAACAAGTTTGCCAAAAAAATAAATTCAATAAGGCAACAAATTAACTTAGTAATTACCATTTTTATTTATGGTGGTTTTTACGATAAAACTACAATCTCCACACATTTTTCACTACACGTGGCATCTTCAGATATTATGTCTTCAGTAGCACGACGTCAATGACGGAAAATTAGCTAATTAGATTTTTGTTTTATTGCGTTATGGAGTTCGCGAAGTAACGCGTAAATCAATAAATTATATAAATAAAAAATTATCAACATAAATACTACGCTTAATTTTTAGTACATAAAAATATTATAAATTAATAAAATCAAAGCAAACTAGATTATGCTTTGTTAAATCGACTTCTAATATCGATGGATAAGGTAATATAAAAGGTTTTCTTCATAAAAACGCTTTGCAAATTATAATTATATTAATATTCATTATATTTACACGTATTCGCATTTTCAGTTTTTTATTCGATCCTTTATGGCAAGTTCATATTTTTACCTAAAAACTGTAAATATGAAGATTTATTAATACATCAAAATATTATCGCCCAGAGACGTATACCGTAAAAAAATGTCCGTAGACCTAGTGTTAATATAAATCTCCTATCCAACAATTTACTTAATATAAGTTTAAATAAACAACTAAAGGTTTTCAACAGATGCTTACGGCCGTATATTTTATTATGCCGTAAATTTAACGCAGCGTCCTGATGGCATAAAAGTTAAAATTAACATTGTGTCGAAATTTCTGTTCTGTTTTTCGCCCATTTACGGCTGAATTTCGTAACACTGTTTCATACCTTGAACAAAGAGATTTACTTCAATTTGTGATTAAAATATTAAAAACACTTCGAATCGCATGTTCTATTATTTTTCTTTTTTACTTTTATAAAGATAGCCTTAGTGTAGTATAGTGGGGTATCTTTTATCTATATAATTCAAATCTTAGTCATTAGTCAAACATTAAGAAACA
Organism: Pharmacophagus antenor; assembly: GCA_018245475.1. Classification (NCBI taxonomy): domain Eukaryota; kingdom Metazoa; phylum Arthropoda; class Insecta; order Lepidoptera; family Papilionidae; genus Pharmacophagus; species Pharmacophagus antenor. The sequence goes on from DWQX01000054.1 coordinate 53,938, forward strand.
ATGAAACCGCTCGCTAATTTACATTGTATTTTCTTTTTTTTTGTTTTGACTCAGTCTATTACTAGTCGTACATCCATGTTTTTGTCAACCATATAAGTATAAATTTGATCTCAATTTCACACAATGTTTCACAATGGGGTCTTAAATAGTGGAGGGCAAACCCCCTCAAACATCACCATTATTCTAACTCCACTCTTCATGTGACCTAAGATAAAACCCGAGACTGTCTAAGTAAGTATCGCCTAATTATGACAAAATACAGTAGTATGCAAACCCCTGACTTCCGATATAAAGGGCGCTGTTGATAATCGTAGTATAAAATATTGTTAATTTTATTTTCATTAAGTAATAGAATGTTAGGAAATTTTATATAACTATGTTTCAAATCTTAGAGGAGAAGTTTTTGTTCTAATTACCAATGAAGGAAAACACTTCCTAGTTTGTGTTGGCTGAGTAAATGTCTATGCTCTGTTATAAATAGCTTCGTTACGTGTTTAATGTGAATTAATTGTTTTGAATGGATTATTATGTTCAGCTTCGTATTACTAAGACTTAATCATTAAATACACTCTGTGAAATGAAACTTTGAGTTATAATAAATAACTTATTATTCCGAAAAATCAAAATATAATAAGATGTTAAGTTCGAAATTCTGTAGTTATAAAAACGTGACCAATATCTGAATTTTGGTGGCAGCAGGAAAGTATTTGTCGGCGCCACGTCAAAGATTTCATGTTAAGAGATCACACTATATAATGTTTAGTTTATTTCTTGCAATTATTATCACAAAATAACTCACTTTTATATAATTCATCCGTTGCATAGTAGTCTCACGCAATAGGTTAAAAATTATTGCAAAATAATTATTAAATTCTATTTGGATAAGGAAAGTAAATATTTTGGCAATACAATTGGGAGAATGTTACATAAAACTTTTTGTGTTACATTAAATATTTGAATAATAAATTGACAATCAAAGTCTTCTGAACATTCAAATAGTCAAAAAATTTTATAAATATTGGGTTCCATAAATAACGGTTTTATGTTTTCAATTAACTATTGAAATATCAATATCGTTTCAATTAATATAGTTTAGTTCATTTCAAACACTCATGTAGTGGTTTTATTATTTAAGGAATAACGTCAAAGTCTTTAGGTATATGACCGTTAAATGGTGTTGTACGAGAGGTGATCAAAAAGTAATGATAACCGGGTATTTCTAATAAAGATAAAAATCCAAAAGAAATTTTTGGCTTCTTCGGTCCTTCACTAATTCCCAACTAAAAAATTGTATAAATAAGACATAATTTGGTGAAGTTACATTCATTTGAATACCAGCAGTCGGAGCGATATCACGAAAATGGAGAAACACGTAGTGAGATGCGTCATCAAGTACCTCTGTTTGCAAGAAATGTCTGCCAAAGAGATACACACCGTTTTGGTGGAGACACTGGGAGACTGTTGTGTGTGTCTGAAAAGGCGAGTTGACATTTCAAGAGCCAATCTTGCAAAGTTCCAGGCTGACCAAGAAAATTTTTTGTCACGATTTGTCACCATAGACGAATCATGGATCCATCATTTTGATCCTGAGACCAACAATCGTTGAATTGGAAAAGGCCATTCTTACCGATGCCGAAGAAGTTCAAAGTGTCAAGTGGCGAGGTTATATGGCTTCCGTTTTCTGGGATGCTTAGTGATGCTGTTGATTACCTGGAAAAGGGAGCTACTATAACAGGCTCCTACTACGCTGATGAAATAAGACGACTGCGAGAAGCCATAAAGGAAAAAAGACGGGGCACTTCAAGCAAAAGTTTCATCAGGACAACGCTCCTGCACACAAAGACGAAGTTGCGATGGCCGCCATTCGAGAAGCAGGCTTCGTACTGGTCAAACACCCACCCTATTCTGCAGATTTAGCCCCCAGCGACTTTGGTTTTTTCCTCGTTTTGTTTTGTTTGTTTCCTCGGCTCAAGGAACACCTCAGGAGCAGGAAATTTGAGGATGATAGCGAGGTGATGGTTGTTGTAGAGGCATTTTAGGATAGCCGAGATAAAGATTTTTTAAAGGGTATTTTAGGTTTAGAGAAACGGACTAAATTCATCTACTTGTTAGGAGACTATTTAGAAAAATAAATTAAATTTAAACTAGTATCGTTCTTTCATTATACTCATTATCATTATTTTTTGATCGCCCCTCGTACCAACACAAATTCCATTCTTTCCAATTTGTTTACAAGTAACTAATAATTTGAATACAAAGAAATGGTTATTTTAAGCTTAGTCATTATTTATTACGTGTTTTTATTTATAATTATCGCACATGACATTGATTTATTGTGTATCATAGCTACAAATCATCAGGTATCGAAATTAACAATCGCCTGCACACGATTGTAATGATTAATGGTTCCAATGAATACATGAAAATCAGGAAACACCGGCTCAACGTTTGGTAGCTACTAGAAATATCGACAAATTTATGCCTGTCGATGTTCACCATCATTTAAGTTCTTATAGGGTCATGATTATCATTTATCAAAGCCTTATGATTATTAAAGAACATAAGAAAACTATCCACTCTTACGCAAGACTCAAAGCCAAGCCGTTTACTTGTGATGATATATAATAGAACTTCCTTGCTGTATGAGTTGAATAAAATACAAAAAGAAAATTATTAATTTCGGCTCATGTTCGCGAGTATTTTTAGAAGTCAATTGTTTAACTGGCAACTGAAAATAGCAGATTGTTTTTTTTTTAATATTATACGTTTTGCGTTGATTCATAATTAAGGACACTAGTTATAAAAATAGATTGTGTTATTTTAAGTCACGTTGTAAGTAAAAGCTTACTTATATACAATACTTCTTGATTCGTTTTCGAAGCCACATAAATCGTGAAGTTTCGACGGTGTTCCGAACTCGCCTGACCAAATACTAATGTCATATCTTCAAGCTGCTATCAACACAATACTGTATTCTCGCTGTAATATATGAAAGTTTGTGTGACCACGCTTCAGCATCTAATTGTCACTTAACATCTTACAATTTTCTTTATGTTCGTTGAATAGATAAACGAGGGAAAAATAAAATTATAATATATCTTAATAGACGAATCTTATAAAACGTCATCGAGGATCATTAAGTGCATTAAATTACTAATAAATAATAATTATCCGTAGCACTTGTGACGAGGTGTACAAAATGTTTCTCTTATATTTTACAAAAAAAAAGAAGACAAACTAATTGATATAAAATTAATACAAAAAGAATCAACTTCGTCAACTATTATTACTCTCCTTTGTACTCAGTAAGCAAACGATTAACAAATTCCATTGAATTTAAATTATGTGAAAGACGATGTATTACACAAGATGCTTACCTCTCGCATCCATTTTCATTTTCTTCCAACAAAGTTCGTTCAAGTGTGCACAAAGTAAACACAAAGTCGACTGACGTCTTTTATTATAATTTATAATAAGTACCTTTCAGAAGAAAGACGCCAGAAGTGGATATTGAAATTTTCTGTGTATTAACATACCTTTTCTACCATTTTACCGCATACAACGGAGAGCACCTCGAATCTTTAACGACCGACTCTTTCCAACCACCTTGACACTGGCCCTGCGCAGGAATGCTGCATCTCTTTGCATCCTATATAAAATTTACCGCGAGGAACGTTCCGAGGAATTATTCGGAATAATTCCAACCGCTGTATTCCACTGTCGCAGAACACGACACAACGCCTAATTCCATTGTCACCATCTGAATGATTTGCAATATTACACTGTGCGATTCAAGCGCCATTTTTTACCATGCACAACCACCCTGTGGAATCAGTTGTCGTCAACGGAATTTCCGGACCGATACGACTTAGAGGCCTTTAAGAAAAGAGCCCAAACCTTCTTTAGAAGTCGGCAACGCAGTTGCAACTCCACGAGTATTACGAAAGTCTGTAGGCGACGGTGCTCACTTTCCATCAGGTGAACCACTAGCTCGCTTGTTTACCTACACTTCCTTTAAAAAAATACCATTTTTACAAGATTACAGAGTTCTTAAATGATCTAATTCTAAATAAAATATAGTTAGAGGGATTATATTATTTCTAATAAAAACAAATATCTCTATGATAATGTGTAAAGGACTATTCATTTACAAATACTTATTTAACACTTAATTTACGTTACCGGTTATTTTAATGGAACAACATTCGATAATAAGTTCTGTATACAAATAAGTATTAGAATTTTTTTATACTGTTTCTAACAACATCGCTTTATACTTTATTTACAATAGAAAAATTAAAATGCAACATTGCACTCAATTGTTATAAACTTCCCAAGAAAACTATTAAAATATGTGCGAAAATCAAGTGTTAGAACAACGTTTTACAGCGTATCCCTTAGAAAATATCGTTGTTTCTATATTTTTACTTTATGTAGTTGTAGAGAAAATTGTTATATGAAGTCACGATCTACACAAGGTGGCAGAGTCTAACTGAAAGAGGGTGGCCAAAGATCGTGCTCTGTGGCATGCGCTTGGCCTATGTCCAGCAGTGGACTGACATACGCTGATGACTATTAAATTACTGATAAAGAACAAAAAATCATAACTATCGTTAACTTTGTAATCCTATACAGGTAATGATAGTTGTAGTATCGTAAAAGCAATTCCAAAGCCAAATTCCAAAATGAGACGTGAATAAAAATTTAAAAATATTAATTAATAAACTCATTTACAAACTTTTCACTTTCTATATTTGTATTTTTTAAAAATGTAAACAATCTCCGTAACGACGAAAATAACATGACTCTCCATTCTTCGTCTGATTAAGATAGAAAAATATTTTATTCCTCCACCCACCGTCATATGTCTTTTGAGTTGATGAAGAAAATAGAAAGATTACAGAGACCACGTATAAAATTTTAGTGCGTAGCTGTGTTAGGCTTACCCTGTAGCAATAATAACATCAATATATCTAAATTAAATACTTCGCAAATTACAAGTTGCGGATAACAACAATAAAATGTATTGCAGGCGTTAAGAAACGTTTACCCGGCGTTTAATTAATTTAAGGAAGCTTTATGTGAGCAATTTTAAGGCCGTTTAATTATTAATCACTTATATAAACATCGTTATGAAAATAAATCTGGCCTATATAAGCATGAGATTGAAAAATAATTTGTACAAACGTACACATTACGAACGATTGAAATGTTTTTATTTCGTATTATATTTCATTACGTAAATATTCTTTTTAAGTCTCAGAAATTATTTAAAAGTGAGACTCGATGCTTATTTACAAAATTTGAGGCAAACAGGAAGCAGTAATTTGATCAAAATTATAATTAGTTACCAAAATCAAAACAAATAGTTCTTAATCAAATAGCTTAGAAAGTGAGATCGAAAACCTATTTAAACGGCATCACAACTAATTTCCATGTACGATTAAATTACGTAAAATACAATTTATCTTTTTACGGCAAAATCTTTAATATTGGTAACATTTTTAATTAGAAGTTAGAAATCTAAATGTATAAAATACTGGAAAATACTATATTTTGACTATCATGTAAGCATATCTCATATCCTTTAATACGAAGTTTGGTATCTTTTAAGAAAATCATAAAAAAATCGTTTAGATTAAAGGAATCTACAGTAATCACATAATTCCAGATGTATTAGATTTATTTTGATATTAACACAAGTGCTACTATGAGTAAGAACCCAAAGGCAAAGCTTGAGCAAAATTTATTAACAGGTGCCATTCAACGTTTAGGATTCCCACAAGTTAAGGGTTGATTTTTAAAATATTAATATTTCTACTCTTTTTTATTTAAAAAGAATCAATAAAATCACACAATTTCCACCGAAATCAACAGGTTCAAAATCTATGCACCCACCAATCATTCAATCTTTCAAATTATAATTATGTAGAACCAAAATCGAACTTTTTCATACAAAAAAATAAGAATCCATATAAAAATAAAATAACAAAACACAACAATAAAAAAAATATTCGTCGATTCAATTTCGACAGTCAGTTCAATAATAAGTCTACATTTATAATATATGCCAGTGTGTGTTTATACACATAGTCGGTACCATGAACTGAAAATAAAAGCTAAGTGTATGGTCAAATTGATTTAATAATTTCTTTTATTATCATAATAAACATTGTTAATTGCTAAGTAAGATCGTTAAAAATGTCAATAAAATTTGGAAGTTGTCACCATAATTACACATTTCGTAAATTACGTAAAGCGTTGTGTTTTATTAACATAAGGACTGACCCGTGCTTAATTACTGAAACTCTCCTTTGTTAGCTTCATAAAACGCTACCCTTTTATATTTTCATAAACAAAAAGAGCGGCTTCATTACCGACTTTGCATTAGCCTTTTCAGAAATAAATAATTCCGTCTGCATGAAACTTGGGATCTCCTCCGTTTGTCGTAATGGAATAATGAGCATAGAAATGAAAAATGTTGCAACAAATTAAAAAGCAATTTTTTTTTTTACTAGCTGACGTTAACTTTAATGTTAATGTTAACGTCCGGGATGGATAACGGGACAAAAAAGCATTAATAATTTATTTAATTTTAAATATGAATATTCCGTTTCATGGTTTGAAATTGACAGTTGTCAACAATGTATGCAACTGAACAGGCATGCATAGGTTTTCAATTTTCAGTATTTTTTCTCCAAGTGAACTTTAAGTATGCAAATGATTCACTCCACCATGCGTTCCCTTATTTTAAATAGATGAAATTGTTTTTTGCTTTTATATAAAAGCAAATCAGAAGTTCATTTTTTACTTGAGCGCGCTGATCTTTAGAGTTACCCTTCTTTAGGAATTGGAGATTTATAAAATAAAGTATACTTAAAGATTTATTTCTACTTTAATAAATTTTAAAAAGGGTGCCAAAATTAATATATCCATAACTTCCAACCGAACTTCGCTTCAAGATATATTCAAGTACAATGAAAAGAGAAAATCATACCGCTTGGTACAATTAGTGTATTATAAAATTTGATCTTGGTGTCTTTATTTATGTTTAATTTTATTTTGTTGTTTATTTTATCCGTCTACGTTTATCAGACTGGATTTAAAACGGCTGTAAATAGCATATCGACATTAAATTTTATAATATTGTAACAATAAAAATAAAGAATCATACAGTGATGAGTTTAAAATTTTTGTACCGTAATAACAATGTAAAATTTACGTCTATCATAAATATGTTGCGGACTCTGTCCTTTTTTATTTCTTTTCTTGCATATTATTGTTATACTAAAATATAAGTAATAAAGTTTACCGCACACCATATTGTCTAAAGCAGCAATCATTTAAGATAGATGCGAGTTTCAGAAGTATTTATTGCTTTCTCTACATACAAGATAAGGGATAAAACATTTGTTCATAAATAATGTGGAAATATAAAAAGCAATGAATCACTTTTAATAAAAGTACGTAAATAGATTATATTTTTTTACCATTAACTAATTGTACATTTATTTGAGAATTATTTCCGTAATAGATACAAACCAAAATTGTAGGCTAGCACAGTTCTTTTGAGTAATTAATATTATAAAATTAGAAAAATAGATAGTATAAACAGCTAAACGCTGAAACGTTTTTGTAAAACACTTTGAAAGGTCTGTCCCTATTGCGGCCGCTTCATAACAGTCGTTAGGCCGTACCGTTAGCCTGAAAACCTCACCAGCATGACTGGCGAAATACCGAAACGATAAAAGATAATAGAAAAAAGGCAAAAATATGTTTTTGCTCGTCCGAACTATTGGAGAAGCGGTCAAATATTCAGTACCATTATGAACGCCGTATGAAAGGACAATATACATTTACGCTTTTATCGACTTCACAAACAATTTGCTAAAATACTGTGGGTAGATCGCATCGCGTCCGGGAAGGTGATTTTCTTATAGAGTTTATTGAACTTCTTCAATATTTGACAGATAACATTTGCAACTTACGCTTTGACAAAATCGTCAACGTTTGATTCACATTTTTTAAGCTTACGACTATAGAGATATAAATGAACCCAAAAATATTTATTTTATGGACTCTTGTTCCTAAATACACAGAAGTTATTGCTATAAAAATTTAAAATTAATCATTTTCTTGAGTTGTGGATAAATGTTAATGATTTTAATTTCTTAATTTTCACGTTACTATCAATTAATATTTATCGTGGATAAAGTTTTCGTTTATGATTGTACATCTGGTTTTCACCGCGGGATTCAGTTTAAAGGTATTCTAGAGATGCTAGCAGTAACTATTAACAGATAAAAAATATCTCGTAATATAATTTTTCACCGAACTCATTTATAAAGTCGGTGATAATTTGTAATGTACTTTAGGTAATTACGGTCTCTTTTCAATTATACAAAAATAGAATACTCGAGAAATTTGTTTAAAAATATATCATATAACACTAAAGTAAGCCAAGGTTACACTGTTTCTTCCATGTAGATATACCAGTCTATTAGCTTAATCGCCGGATCGGCAGATTGCTATCCGCAAGCAGCTCTCGACTCTAGAAAACCGTTTTGTGCTTAAAATTTAAAGTACTTTATGTATATTAATAGGATATATAATATAATAATTATTATAGGTTTAAATTTTTTTTTAATTCTTCTGCTTTAGTAAATATTAACATTTTGTGTTCGTCAAATTTTTGGTTGAATTCTGCTAATGCTTCGTTGACTTCAATTAATTGTAATACAAGTGCCTTATAAGTAGAATAAATTGAATTTATATAGAGATTAACATACATCATCGATACATATGATCAATCGATAGACGCCCACTGCTGGACATTATGTTATGTTCATAAAGATCTTTCTTTTACTTTTAAACGAAAAAGACGTCGTCAAAATAAAACCAATTTTATAAATACTTGTATATTTAATGAAATGTAATAAAAACCAAAAATTTTACAATCGCCAAAAAGAAACTCCCCAATGCCATCTGTAAAAATATTGTTAGAGATTTTTAAACTATTTTTTGTATGTTTGTGATTAAAAAACCTATCTAACATTATATACTCGCACGTTTTCTATTATATAAATTTTGAATTTATCCTAGAAATTTCTATTTTTAAAACGATATTTTCTTAATTATCCTTTATGTTTATACGTTGAGTTCCACCGCTAACACGCTATTTTACAACCTTCCTGGAACAGAACATATCTCCGGCATTTTCTAATTAATGGTTAAGTGTTTACTCCTTCTAATTAATCATTAATTTGTGGTTCACATAATTGTACACAATACTTATATACGTGGGCGTTCCTGTAGGACAAGCTCAAATAGCCTAAAACAAATTGTTCTAATAAAGCGTCATGAACCGATGTGATTTTTACTCATTTAATTTTCATGTTTATGTAGACTTTATACAGCTATGGTATATTAAAATGTCTTCATTATTATTAAAAAGGCTTGTATGGTCTTGTACATTTGAGGTACCGCCACTACTTATGAACGACTCTTTCATGCACATTACTTAAAGGTTTCAAGTATTCACTTCAAAAGATTTTTTTTTAATACCTACACTTTATTTAACATTTACCGTTTCTCGAAACCATTTCGCGTTTCGCGTGTTCATTATTTTCAACGTACAGATTTATTCAGTCATAAATTTAATCTATGGTTAAAATCGTCGACTCTGCGTGTGCTATTTAAAAATATATGCCTTCCGATAAAGTTCAGCAAAGTCGAGGAGAGAATATATTTCTTTATTTCAAATTCTTTTTGTACACCTTTACCGGTCCGAGAACTACCGTTTTTAAATTATATTTGATTTCTTTGGCAACACATCTAAAGTTGTTGATTTCAAGATGTACACCGTCCGTATTAGTTTTATTATATTATTTTATCAACCCTGCTTTTAATAATTTTTGTTTTATTTAATAAATTTTTGTAATTTTACAAATTATATACTTTAAGTAGGGTTATTACTTGAGTCACTAATATTATTAATTTTGTAAGACTGTACATTAGTACGATTGTTGTAATGATTTTGAAAAGTGGGGAAGTCGCTATACATATCGCGTTAGAGAACGAGGACAGAATAGTACAGGATATTTTTCAAAAGGTAAATCAGTAAAATGAAAAGAATAATAGTGTTTTTATTTGTTTGTACCAAAGTGGGTTGTTAATACTTCTACGCTCATTTTGATCTCCTTTCTTATCTGTTTCCTATTGTTCTTTTACCTTTTATTATTGTCAACGGAAAACTTGTCACACTTATGAACGTAACTTACTCTGCATAATTCTCTCACACTATATAGGATTATTCAGAGACTTACAAAGTTTACACATTTCATTAAGCAAAACTCGAGAGAGAGTTTGAACGTACTTACGGGTAATAGGTTTTCGCGTGATATTCGCTTTAACTTTGGTAACAATCATTAGCGCTTGCTAAATTTTAATGTTCAGTTCCAATTATTCAACGTGGAGTGATCTTAATCTCAGGTGTGAAAGGAGTTTACGTTCGTCCATCAAATACAACTACAAAAATGTACAATAGATAAAAAATAACAATGAATTATTAACAAATTTCATGTAAGTTTAAACATATACGTACAAGTTTTTGCACAACAAAATAATTTTTAAAAATTTGGACGATAAATGAATGATTCTAAATGACGTTAAGTATTATATCTATTGTATTTTAATAATATTGTTGTCCTTTCTATTAAAATGTATCGCTACCTCACACATATGAATATTTATATATGTTCCGCAAAAACAACTGGTCGAATTTTTACGTTAATATAGTTTGTTAATAATAACATCTGATCATTCCGCTTAATACTTAAGATACTTTCTACAGACGGAAAAATTTTAAGCAGGGATGGTAAGGCGGATTCGCTTAGGAATAACCTATTCAATTTTCTCTTATACACACGACATATTTGGACACGACAGTGACCCTAGCAATTTGTTCCATTCCTAAATATTTTGTTTTAAAAACAAGGAACTCTTAATGCTAACTGGGAATTTTAATAATATAAGGATAGTAAATTGCCGTGTGCCCAAACATCCGATGATAAAAAGGGGTCGAAGGAATTGAATTGCGTAATTCGGTGCACACTCTGTAGTTTCTAATATTTGTTACTTGGTTATTAGGAAATTTTTTCCTGCAATTATTACTGCATTTATTTTGAAACGTGCATTTATTTTGTAGCTCGTTGAATGCTATGTAAATACAAATTGTCCGCCGTCCTAAATTTGAACGCACGTAACGTCTATCTGGAAAATGAGAAACTGTTACATATATTAATAGTACTGCAACAGAATGGTTCCACTGAAACTATTAAATAATATAGTAACATTCATTTTGCTTTAGTTTATTTTTCATATAAATATGTGACGACTTAATCAGAATGTAATTCAGACAGTAAAAAAAACGCCACTTTATAAAAAGAAGCCACTAATAACCCGTATTGTTAATTTATTTGAAAACATTCTTACATTTGAAACGTATATAGTTTGCTAATGTGTGCAGTAGCACATTTTTTTTTTAATTTAACATGAGTATTCTTCTTGAACACACTTAACCGTTTACGGCGTCGTTGTTACTTAACATCATGTGAAATTGAGGTCAAGTGTTAGTTTATAGCCGATAAAATAACATGTAGAAATAACAATACATAAGTTTATACATGTTAAACTTATAAAACCTGTTTTTGCTTTATTGATTAAGGAATAAAATGTTACGTAATGGATTATAATTCTCTAAAACTGTTTGCTCTATGTCATTGTTTGTTAATGTGTTTTGTCGACGTTTGATTACTCTATTTTGTGCACAAGCTTTAATTGCCACCCTCTATATTTTAACGAAAACACTTAATCACGTGACATTTAACTGAAACAATAAAATATTTATCAAGACGCAACATTTCATATACGAAATATTTTTAAATATTTTATGTTCACTATACGATTGAGTCATTAAAGCTTATTGAATAATTACAGATAGATAATTACAACAAGAATTTTATGTTCTCTAACATAATACTAAATAATTAGTATTGATTAAATATTATTAGGTATATTTTACCTAAATAAAATAAAAAAAAAAGCTAAGGAACATTTTGTTACATTATAATTAATTAGATGAACATAACTTTGTTACACTTTAATTACAAGCTTCATTTACATTTCGAGTAACATTATAATTAGGGTCGAATGTAATAATGCCCGATTTATATCAACAACTTTGATAACCTTTTTTTAAGTTACGCACATAGAAATATGAATGACCTTATTTTGTACTACCATAATACTGCCCTTTTAGCAAATGCACCAATTTTAATATATAACAATCTATTTAAATGCGAAATGATTCTTTTTTTATCACAAATGGGCTAACACTTGACCTCAATTTACAATCATGATACGTTTTGATACCCATTTTCGTTGCTATAGGGCAAGCCTACAAAGCATAAGTTATGATATGATAAGTCTTTTTTTCTCAACGTCATCTAAATACCTTAAACCAACCGTGGTTTCTTTATTTTATTCACATCATTGCTTTAGCAGCGAACTTTATATACAGGTATATAAACAACAACTTTTTATATAGGTATATAAAAGGTTACCCCAGTAATAATATAGACTATTGCGACCTTAATATTGCAGTACAGGATGAGTAATGCTTGTACATTACAGATTTAGTTACCTGCTTACACGTTCTCTGGCAAAAATTATTATCACAGATAAAACAAAATATTTAATAAATGCGTATTAATAAAAATGTTATAAAATAAAATCAGTTTGAAACTTTAACCGTCATTTGTACAATATAATGCTCAGGCAATGAATAACAAAGTTCGGTTGTAAAATATTATCAGTTTTGGGCTTCATGTTATACACGCTAAATTTTAAGTTAATTTTCAAATGTGCGCTGTAGTAAACTCGACAATTACAATATACTTTCGACTGCATTTACTTTAATTGCGTCCCTGGAACTGAGGTTAACCGCTTACCTTATAACGCTAAGGTCTCGGGTTTGATTGCCGGCCATAAGAGCTATATAATATGGTTGGTGGTATGATTTTTTGTATCAGCCCGACTAGATACCACCCTCAATATCAATTTACCGTAAAACAGTTGCAGTGTTCCGACAGTGATTCACGTGACAGCCAGAAGTATTCTGTGGGAACACACAGCTTTATCCACACCTTTATTATCACTTAGCATCAGGTAAAATTGAGGTCAAATGTTAGCCTATAATTGAAAACTAAAAAAACAACAGCATTTAATTTTAAAAAGAAGGTATTATATCGAAGAATCTTGTGAAACTGTTATAGATTTTTTCCATAAACAGCTCCAGTTCCAAAGAATGTTACGTAACAAAATATTAAAGTCATATAAGATTATTTTTCGTACCCTTTTACTCATACAGTGTACATTGCAAATATTTCTTGTATTCACAAATTCGAAAATTGACAGCACTGACTTTGCCAATTTAAGAGCGTATATTTTTTTATGTAATAAAAACCTTAACTTTTACCAGAGGGATTTCAATAATATTTTTTTTGTACAGGCCTCATTACTGGTTTAAAATAAAAAAAGTATAGAATTTTTTAATTCCTCCTGATACCTTTTTTATTCCTATTCTTTTTAATGCCGCCTTCATGTTTTCTTAAAATATTTTCATTTCATTTAATAGGTCAAATAGTGAAGGACAAATGAAAAAAAAAGAGTTAAAAAGCCGCTTACCCTCGTAGTTTTTTCAAGCAATGTTCTATTAACCTTATAGAAGCCTAGCCGACACTTGCCCTTTTTTGGCCGTGGATATTTAAAAATTAATATCAAGATTATTCCTCTTCAATATATGTACTAATTCTAGAGTCTACAGTCAAAGAATTAGAAGTAGCATTGAAACTTAAACATCCCCTTCTGCCCTTTTATGAAATTAAAAAAATATCCTTTAATTAATACCTACTCATCACGGAGAACACATCTAACTTTCACGTCTCTAAGACTTTAAGCTTTGTGTTGATGTATAAATCAGTCAGTATATTATTTAGGTCAACTAAGAATCTATAATTTTTATGTGAATAGATTATATGCTAAAAATAGCGCAGGACGAAAAATATAATACTTTATACTTCATTTATACTGCTATGATATTTCTTACACGATCCCTATCGTACAATATTGAGCAAGAAAATTCAGATTTATTGCAAATAATAATAATATACTTTATTGTACAATAAAAAATGCAAAATTTACAACACAATCAAAAATAAATTATTTTATAAATGTACAACGAGCGGTAAATATTTATAATCGAAAACCCAAAAATATCTTCGCGATTCGTGATTAGCGGAGTTCTGATCGCGAAATAAATTAATATTAAAGTGGTGTTCGCTTCTGAAATTGAATTATAACTACAGCTTATTAACATATACTTAATCTAATTAAACACAATGACATTAGTTAATATTTTCGCACACAGAGAACATATTCGTTAATGGTATTATAATGTTAATCCAATGGAGACATGTAGAGAATGGTGATGAAAGCATAGTACTTTAACTACCTATGACTATACGTGTATACAGTCATTAAGTAGGATCACTTAGAAATAAATATTAATAATAATAATAATGTCAACTTTTAAAACAACCCCAACTGTTAAGATGCTACTAATATAACTGTTAATGAAACGATTGAACACTTTTTTTTCATTAGACAAAAAAAAGTTATAAGTATTTAATTAAATGTAAAATTCTGTGCACAATATGGACATTAGTGTGTGTCGGTGCTCACAATGCTACTGAAGGCCAGACCTCTGGGCAATGTCCACCTACTAGAGGTATTTATATATCCGTAATGGCCTGCCACTTAGCTGCGACTTCACCTGATTTAAAGTGACAATGTGGCCGTAGATAGTAAAGCGTATTCACCGAGAATACTTTCAACTCTCTCGTATATAACTATGACTATGACTGGCCCGTTAGGGTAATGGTATTAACTCTGCCTCTTTCACTAGGGGTCGTGGGTTCGATTCCCCGATCAGGACATACATTTATATGATGAACAATTTGGTGTTGGTTCTGCGCCTGGTTATTTATCGTCTCTCTCTCGGTCTGTAATAACCCATACTGCAATTGCTCCTTAGCTACATGTCTTGGGATAAGAGTATTATGTATGAAATCTCCCAGATATTTATTATTTATTACTGCTGGAACAAAGCATTGACATTAAAGGTGGTAGCTAGCCAAGCGCGTTCAAAAACCCTGTCAACATCCAGACTCCACGACACTTCTGGCCTCGTAATGGAACCCGGAGCCTACTCCTTACAACGCAAACGTCTGCGCTACGTAGGCAGTCAAAGTGTAGTCAAAGGTGTAGCAGTCATTTATAACTACCGCCGCTTTTATAATAAATAACGGTAGAGTTACTTTTAAAAAAAAATTAAACTATATCATAATTGGTTCAATGCTTTAGAAGCAACTATGCCTTAGACAGTTTCACAGATTGACAAATGTCAGTGAAAAGTCCCACATCATGGGTTGACAGTTATAGACAGCTGAAAGTCCGACTCGTCTCGTCAGAGTTAAAGAAATGACATTTTTACACGACTTCACTAAATATAGATATATATAAAAAATACCCAGGGGCGTGCCTGCAGGGTAAGCACGAGCACTTACATATAAAGACATAATAATACACGTGGTGATTTGTTTTTTTATTTTTTTTTATGGTCGTGTTCAGACCTTGCACCAATTACGGATTATTAATTTTAGCGCACAATATTGCTTTAATGCGGGGTACCAGGATTTCTGGCTTTATAATAGTACTGCCACAGAAAAATCTAATGTGAACTGATGATCTCGGAGCACATTCGACTACTTTTTCGCTTTTCACTGCTCGAAACTTTCTGTGAAGAGCGCTCATTATCAAACACTGACGTAATGTGGCGTGCTTAGTTTTAATTGCTTTGCCGTTTCTTTGAATTTCTGCACCTGAAGGATAATTTTGAAACGCCATTACGTAATTATTTTAGTTAATTGACATAAAATTGAATTACATTTCATAAACTTAATGTGGCGACGTGTACGAATAAATCTGTTCGAACTGAAAATAAATATTTTAATTAGAAAAAGAAATTACTAATTAAAACACTTTTTTAAAGCTTTAAGTTAGTTGCTTTTGTTAGTAAGACTTGTGATATTCCTTCTATTATTTAATATACTATAAGAACAATTACTTCAATATACTGTTACGATAGGAATGTATTAAGTATTAACCACATATGCAGAAAAAGAAATATTTAAAACTGTACTGTACTGCTGGAAATGCATGACATTAAGCAAATGAAGAATTGTCTATTAAATTTTAACGAACACTTTACCTCTTCTCAAAACATATACAAAAGGAGAAAATAAGATTTATTCTTGATATATAAATCCTAAAAAAGGTAAGGAATGTAGTGGCGGTTAATTACCATACGAACTAATGGTAAAAACTGTGAATGCTTTTCTTTTCTTCATTGTTACACCCACATAAAAGACGTTACGATAAGCGGATTTGATATTTTTTGGTATTTAATAGATTATCAACATACTAACGCTTTACATATATATATATATATATA